>MU688159.1:61041-95674 GCA_026770625.1 Nicotiana glauca | reverse complement strand
GGGGGGGGGGGGGGAGGGACGAAGCTGGCAGAAAACTAGACACTTTGTTGATTAACATATATAAGTTAGACGGAGAAATAACATTAAAGAGAGAAGAATAAGTTCAAGTGTAACCTTAGAAAAGAAGCAGAAGGAGGAGGAGAAGAAAGAAAGAAAATAAGGGGTGTAACATTTGGAGTACGTACTGGCCTTGATTATTACTCCCAGTAGATAGACGATTGATTAGTCGTACAACAGCTTGTAATGCAGAGGAAGCTTCTCCAGGTGAACGAGCATTGAAAGCTAGCATGCTGGGATCAACCCGTAAATCTGGATTCAGATGCTTAAGTTGTGAAATCTTTACTTTATTAGTAGTTTTGACCAGTGGTACACTACTAGAAATCCGATAATTAGCGAGCACAAAAACCGACCAATATTGGTCAATTTAGGCAAATAACTGACCAAAATACGTCCAAACAGCCTTGGTCGCTATTTTGATGGTCGCTTTAGTATACCGAACAAGGTTGGTCGTTAATTACCGACCAAGGTTGGTCCCAAAGGTAAAAGGACCAACTGTATAATTTAAAGTAAATACCGACCAACTTTGGCCAGTAACATATTTTAATAATTTAATTTTTTGGTCGGTATATTTAAATTACGTTATTTTATTAATTATTAAAATTTAAACATTAGCGACCAAAGTTGGTCGGTAAAGTAAAATATATATTTTTTTTAAAAATTAAAATTTAACCATATCGACCAAAGTTGGTCGGTAAAGATGAAATCTGGGTAATGCTTGTTCATTTACCGACCAACTTTGGTCGCTAATTTTTTTTAAACTTGCAGAAAATTATTTTTTTAATTAGAAACCGACCAACTTTGATCGATTTTTTGGGTTTTAATATTGGTATAAAATACCTGTTTTGGCAATCACACCACCTGCCAGCATACTAAAATCCCTAAATAACAACGCAACAACAAAAACAACAACACAATTCAATAAATACATTAAAACTAACAAATTAAAGTTCAATTGAACTAAAAATTCCAATACCAAGTTAAAACTTATTACAACTAGTTCAAAACCGGTTCTATTTGTCTAGTTCAAAGTATATAAAAGTCAATGAGTGTTTTGTACAACATCTTCATCATTGTCTGATGAACTTTCATCTAAAAGACGGTGTCGAGAAGGGTCTTGTGGAGGACGCGAAGAACAACCACGGGAAGGATGGGAGGAACGATCACGGGGAGGACGGAAGCAACACTCACGTTCAAGTTGAGCCTCTGGCGGTGACTCACGAGACCAGGGCAACGGAAAAGCTCCAGTAGATAGGAGAGTTCTGATTTGAGCTTGCATGCCAAGGAATTGAGCATTTCTAACCCTTTCTCTTTCCTTTGCCGCTTCTAGCTCGGATGTGAGCTTTGTCACAGTCTCCCGCATAGTGGAGAGGCTCTCCCCATTAAGTTGCTCGCCTTGCGAGGAAGTCCCTATTCATTGCATTCCACACTTATAGTGATGGAACTTTTTAGTAGGAAGCCCGTATACCTTTCCCCATTTTGGACCGCCAGCAGACTCCATCCATATTCTTTTATCGTCCTCGTCCGAATGTTCAGCTGGCTCGCCCGATTCACCAGCTGGCTAAGTGCGGATGAATTCCTCCATGTTAGTTTGGTAGCGACCCTATACGAAAATTTAAATTAGTATTTCAAAATTTATATAAAAGTAAATTAAAATACTTAAAGAAAAGTGAAAGCTTACATATACAGTCAAGGCCCGATCCACGATCCACCTTTTTTGATCCGTTTATTTCTTCTTCTTTACAATATGTGTCTCCTTGAATAGCTCATTATCACAACCCAACCCCGGTCGTGATGGCGCCCAACACACTGCTAGGCAAGCCCAACTAATATAATACCCTTAACCATTTTTTATAGTTCATGAATTAATTAACACAGATCAATTACTAAGTCATAATACTGGAAATCTGAAATAGAGTTAAAACATGTGGAATTCCAAATATAAAACTACTACACAGCCCGAAGAATCCGGTGTCACAAGTCTGAGCCTCTAATATATGAGTCAACCTACTACATATCGGTCTAAAGAAATGCGAAAATGAAGCAATAAGATAGAAGGGAAGATCAGTACTGCGGACGTCAATGCAGCTACCTTGATACTCCCGGATAAGCTGCTCGGCAGAGAAGTCCTCACTCAGCCTCACATGTACCTGGATCTGCACGCAAGGTGCAGGGAGTAATGTGAGTACTCCGACCCAGTGAGTAATAAACATAAATAAAGGCTGAGAATAAGAAAACCTGAATAGGCACAATGTAAGCTATAAATGCAGCAGTTTAAACCACGTAGTATAAAGCCAGTAAACTGATGAAAAAAATTATGAAAATATTGCAACAGATAATTAAATAAGTGACAGTCAAATATGAAATGCAACACATAGTACGGTACTCTCTAGTACCCACTGCAGCGTGCAGCCCTCTCCATTTATTTATCGTCGACGGCGCTCACTGGGGGTGTGAAAACTCCGGGAGGGGCCCCTTACGGACCAAGAACAATATAGAGTCATCTCGTTGCATCAACTAGGCCCTCAGCCTCATATCAATATCAATACAATACCGCTGCGGCGCGCAGCCCGATCCCATACTCAGTCCAGAATCACATGAGCCTCTCGGGCACAATAATATAGAAATATTCAGCCCCAAACTTCATTAGAAATATTAATTTAGTTTCAGTTTTGAGAAAAGGTGGCTGAATTTGCAAAAACAGTATTGAACACTGGGACTGAGTTCAATAATAGGTAAAAATGGTAAGAAACCAGTAATGAAAATCCCTCAAGGATTCGATCAGTTGGCACGAAGCCCAAATATGGCAATCAACTCAAATTATAATGATAACAAGTGAAATATAGTCAAATACGCAGTAAATTCATCTATCGGGACGGACCAAGTTACAATCCCCAACGGTGCTCTACCCCACGCTTGCTATCCGGCGTGCAATTCACCTCAATATAGCACTACGATGTGCCAATCCGGGGTTTCAAATTCTCAGGACGTCATTTACATCTATTACTCACCTCAAGCCGGCCAAAATTCTAGCTCGCTATGCCCTTGCCTTGCAAATCGGCCTCCTCGTGTGTCGAATCTGGCCAAAACTACAATGAATATGTCACAATAGGCTAAGGGAACATAACCCAATCGAAAAGAATCGAAAAATAGCAAAAATCTTGAAATTAGCAAAACCCGAGCCCCGGGCCCACTTCTTGAAACTTAGAAATTTATACATCAACGGGTTCCTTATCTCTCCACGAGTCCATACATACCAAGAACTCCCAAATCCGAGCTCAAATGACCCATCAAAATCCAATTTGAAATATCAAAACTCAAGCCATAGTTCTTCCCCTTTTTGCTAAGTTTTCATGAATTTCTAGGTTGATTCTACAATTAAATCATGTTTTTAGATCATAGGACTCACCTCCAATCAATCCCAGTCGAAACCCTCTTCAATTTCTCCCAAAAAGCTCTCAAGATGCTCAACAATGGTGGAAAATAACTTGGGCTCCCGGATGAAATATTATTAAAAACCTTCTGCCCAGTTGATATTTACTCTATGCGAATACGAGGGCCTTCCCGCGTTTGCAATGCACAAAATTTCCACTGACCAAACTTACCCTTCGCGAATGCGGTCAGCCACATGCGAACGCGAAGCCCTGGAGCCCTAAACCTACGTGAACGCGTCCCTCAACCGCGAACGCGGAGAACAACTCACCACTGGACCTCAGTCCTTATACGCGAACGCGGGGCTCCTCATGCGAACGCGATGCATAACCTCCTAACCTTCCGCGATCGCGAGGTCTCAAACGCGAATGCGAAGGCCTAAATCCTGGCCCTCAAATTTCCTTCAACGCGTTTGCGACTCACCCTACGTGAACGCGATGGGTTAATTTCTGCAACACTGAACTCCAAAATCTGCAACTCCAAAACTTCAAAAATGGTCTGATTGACCATCCGAAACTTACCCGAGGCCCCCGGGACCTCAACCAAAAGCACCAACACATCCTAAAAAATCACCCAAACTTGTTCCAATCATAAAAACACCTCAAACAATACTAAAACCATCATTTCTCATCAAATTCAAGCCTAAGTTCTTCAAAAACTTTCGAAATACGTATTCGATCAAAAACCCAACCAAATCACCTCCGAATGACCTCAAATTTTGCACACATATCCCATATCACATAACGAAGACAGCAACTCTCGAAATTCCATTCCGATTCTCAAATCAAAATCTCACCTATCAACCGGAATTCGCCAAAATACTAACTTCAATTCAAGCCTAATTCTACACCGGACCTCCAAAAACACTTCCGATCACACTCCTAAGTCACAAATCATCCCCCGAAGCTACCAAACCATCCGAAATCATATCTGAGCCCTCTAACACATAGGTCAATATCCGGTTGACTTTTCCAAACTAAGCCTTCCTTAAAGAGACTAAGTGTCTCATTTCCTTCTAAAACGAATCCAAACCAACTCGTTCACACAAAATATTGATAATGACGCATAAAGAAGCAGAAAATGGGAGAAATGGGACGGTAACTCACGTGACGACGGGTCAGGTCATCACACTCATCATGGTTCATTGGATGCCCTAACTTCTTTTCCTAAAACCAAATTAATTTAGTTAATAAACAGAATAGATATACTTTAAAATTAAAATAATTTAAGCAATTACGTACCAATCTTCTTTTTATTATCCCTAGGCTGATCGCACCTCCAGTGTGCAAGGAGCCTCCCTTCTCAGATGCACGAGCTTTCTTTCCTTTTTAGCTCTTATATATATAATTTATCATTAAATATATCTGTTTGTAAATTGATTCATCGACTTATAATTTACTTAGATGCATCATTGAATATTAAAAACAAAACGTCTGACCTATATTTATATCTATAGAGATAAGGGCCGGGTTCTTTTAGGGTTTGATAGACTTGTGAAGATCCTAATTAGTATATACTCCCTTCGTTTCAATTTATGTGAATCTATTTCCTTTTTGGTCCGTAACAAAAAGAATGACCCCTTTCTTTATTTGAAAATAATTTACCTTTATGCAATAATTTATAGCCACACAAAATATATGCGACTCATTTTACACCACAAGTTCAAAAGTCTTCTCTCTTTTCTTAAACTCTGTGTCCAGTCAAATGGGTTCACATAAATTGAAACGGAGGGAGTATAATTTATCGTCAAATATATTTGTTTGTAAATTGATTCATCGACTTATAACTTACTTAGATGCATCGTATTGAATATTAAAAACAAAACGTCTGACCTATATATATATTTATGCTTCATTGTACTACTTTAACTATATATATAGCATGTAATAGTATATGTTAGTGTATTCATCCCTTGTATTACAAAAGTGCTAACGGATTACATTTATATTGTTTATATAGTAAATATAAAAGTGATTTTAAATTTTGACCAATATTGACCTAATAACCGACAAACTTTGGTCGGTTATTTTCCAGAAATTAAAGTATAACGACCAAAGTTGGTCGGTAAATGCTTCCCCTGTATTAACCGACCAACTTTGGTCGGTAATTTTAAATAAAATTTCTTTATAGTTTGATGAAACATTTTAAATAATAATATAACTATTAAAATTTTATCACTGGATCCCACATTACCAACCAAAATTGGCTGGTAATGTAAAATTTTCTTTGACTAAACAAGTGTGACCACTTTACCGGCCAACTTTGGTCGGTAATTTATTTAAAATAAATATAAAATATTTTTCTCCCCTTTATCGACCAACTTTGGTTGCAAAATTTTGGTCTTTAATTACCGAATTTCTAGTAGTGGTAGCTGGTTAGTCCATTGTTACTAGATTACCAATTTTTGCTTATCAAGAGATTTACCTATAATTATTAAATAAATACTTTAGTTGTATAAATATTTTTGCATCGTCAATGCATAGAACGTAAACTCTTTAAGAATACTTATTTGCCCTTACCAGAGGGGAATTTGTTTGGCCAACATCCAAAATTCGAGTTAAATTAACCTTTCCTCTTATCTCATGGTAAGGCAAGGAATCATTTCAAATGTTCGTTCGTTGTTCAACATCTTGAACCCACGTGATCATCCAGAGTGACCCATGGCTTTATTAAGTTACTAGTAAATTTGTTCGCGCTTCACGGGATTATAAAGACATCAATAGTTTAGAAATAATATTTCTACATTTTCAGTCACGATAAAAAAATTAATATTTATCATTTATATATAAAAATAATTCATATATAATTAAAATCACAAACACAATTTTCTTTTAGAATATAAATTTAGACTAACCTTATTTTATCAAATTTTCTTTAAATAAGGGAAAAGAGTTCATAAGGAAACTTTTCACACAAACAGGCACACATTACTTACATGTTTTCTGTGTATGCATGATTCTCTGAGTCAAATTATATATTAGATACATGTTTATATATACCTAACCTTTTGTTTATTAAATAGCAAAGCTTTCTTAATAATAGAATTTTCTATTAGCGAAATAAATGAAACATGAAATGGAAAAAAAAAGATCAAAAAAGAAAATTAGAAAGTGAAGAAACTACAGATAGAAAGAGAGAAAAGAAACAAATAAATGGCAACGCAAGTTGCTCTATCTGTCCATTACCGGTTCTTATTTCCTTTCTATCAAGTAGTATTATTTTTTCTTTAATAATCTTTTTCATTATTCTTCTGTTCTTTCCTTTTCAATTTTTTTCCCCACAATTCTTCGTGCCTTAAAGTATCTCAAATTTTGATGTCTTGCTGCTTCATCTTTTTGATGTCTTGCTGCTTCTTTCATTGTTCTATGTAATATTTTTATTATAATTTTACATTTATCTTGTAAATGTCGTTTCTTTCTGTCTCCCCTATTACAAGCACAAACCAATAATACGATTGTGCCAAGCAGTTATGTTGAAAAATTTTAATTCTGAGTTTATTATATTTGGCAAAATTAGCTTACCTTGAAGCATGAGAAATTCCGACAGCTCCAAGCTCGTGTTAGTTCCTTGGAATGCTTCTTTCACCCTCCAACACCTAAAATTATTTGGTAATTTATGTGACCTCAAAATTAATGGGCTAAAAAATAATAGCAAAATATTACCGCAATTTAGGTAATCGTACCTTGATTAACACTTGATGGTCTTGATATATTGTAAAAAGTCCGGTAATTTTTTGTTGGAGTATGAGCCTTTCTTGAAATTAATCTTTGGATAAGGCATCCAACTATATGCCTCGCTAGGGGTGTACATAGGTCGGGTTGGTTCGGATTTTATAATTACCAAACCAAACCAATTGTATCGGGTTATTAAATTTAAAGACCAAACCAAACCAATAAAACTCGGGTTTTTCACTCTCGGTTTTTCTCGGATTTTCGGGTTTTTCGGATTTTTTTCCGGTAAAATCTTCGTAGAACAAAACATATAAATTGTGCTCAAAATATTTTTTTAATCCTAGTAAGATACAACTATATAAAATATTTTCCAAGAAAATAATACAAAATATGAAATGTGTCATGGCATTATACTAAAATATTCAACAATAAAGACAATAATATTATGTAATATAAATATTGCTAATTAAAAAGCTATAATAAAAATAAACATAATCTAAAAGTAATAAGTCATGATAAAATAAATAGACTAATAAGGGAGTGTTAATCACATGACTAGACGCTAATAAAGAAAAATAAAAAAAGATTATGCATTTTTATCTAAATTATTGCAAAACAAAATATAAATATTCAATATATTCCCGTTCATAGTATTGAATTGAATGTCTTTTGTTAACCTTAGTATTGATTTGATATTGGTTTAGGCTTTTGTTAGCATTATTTAGTTCACTAATATTAATTGCTATAAAACTTATTGGATCATTCAAAATTCTAAGTCCAAAAATAATACCTTATAAGATAAAATTATGAATTTTTTAAAGAAATAATTATAAATTACATCACAATAAGTATATTTATATATTAAATATATCGAAAATTTCTATACATGTAATGTCGGGTTGGTTTGGTTTCGGTTTGACTTTCTTTAGTTAAAACCAAACCAAACTAATTATGGTCGCGTTTTTTTTCCCACACCAAACCAAATCAAACCAAACCATAGTCGGGTTTTTTTTCTCGATTTGACTCGGATTATCGGGTTGGTGCGATTTGTCGGTTTCCTTTGTACACCCCTATGCCTCACTATTCAAACTCAATGCATTAATTTAAGCACAAGAAGTTTCCGCCAAAATAAGATTAATTGAAATAATTTTTTATGTTGAGTACATCAGATCAAAGATATAAGCAAAAGGCAAAAGAAAGAAAATTTTT
The DNA here is from genome assembly GCA_026770625.1 of Nicotiana glauca. Classification (NCBI taxonomy): domain Eukaryota; kingdom Viridiplantae; phylum Streptophyta; class Magnoliopsida; order Solanales; family Solanaceae; genus Nicotiana; species Nicotiana glauca. Next base: position 87,305 of record MU688159.1, on the reverse strand, counting down.
TGAGAAATACGCCATGACTTTTTGATCGAAATCTTCGCCTCCCGTGTAAGTTTATCCGTTCGTAATCATCAGAACCTCGGAAACACCTTAATATAGAACACCTAACATATATTGTTCTTCTTGTTGGACTTGATTAGATCACTGAACGAAAGTAAATTAAAATAGCTGGGGTATGTCGATCATTGGAGATCAAAATGAGATTGACTCAAACAGGACAACATGCTACAAAATTATAAATTTTTACCATACAATTTAGTGCCTGCAAATTAAATATTTGGTGGTTACTTAGTTGAAAAGTCACAACCTTAATGAAGAGTAAGTTTTATGTACACCTTCTAAAAATTAGAAAATTAATTTTCACGTTCATAATTAGTTGCAACGGTTGAATTACATTGAATGGATTGGAACACTTACATTGGATTCAACGGAAAGTTGTGACTTTTGGATTTCTAAACATAAATAACATTGAATTTAATAAAATGAAAAAATGAGAGAAAAGTCAAAAAAAAAGGAGAAAAAAGATAAGTGAGGTGCCACGTCAGCTTTTCAATTCCCTCTTTTATATATATATATATATATATATATATATATATATATATATATATATATTGCTTCACGAGGAATGTGGGTCAGTTTGCACATTGTTACACAAGTATTTCATTAATAGTAAAATAAAAAGTTAAAATTAATCTATTTTAAAATATGATTATTTTAATAAAATAATAATAAATAATATCAGGCAAACGTAAATGGAGAAAGTAGTGTATAGTCTCTAGTGCAGAAAGAAGTCATTATACATAGGTTGCAAATGACAAAAATCCTAGGAGCCCCACATTTTTTTTAGATTACCTTTACTCAGACGTAACACAAGGACGTGATTGCGACCGCACTAAAAAATAGAAAATGAAAGGGCTGACTGGTTCAAAATAAGAAATAAAATGATATTTAAAGCGATAAAAAGGTATTAAAATTTTTTTTTTTGCTCTTACTATAATTAGGACAACTAAAACCGTGTGGAAACTGAAAAGGAAATCACATTCCACTAAATAACTCTACAAAATTTCTCCTTTTACACGGCAACATCCTTGTCCCATTTTCTGCTGACAACCCTATAAATAAATAAGAAAAGGAAAAAGAAAAAGTAAACAAGAAAAAGAGAAAGAAGTAGAATTAGAAGACAACAATGGTGGAAATTTCACCAGGTTTTCGATTCTATCCAACTGAAGAAGAGTTAATATCTTTCTATTTGCACCACAAGTTAGAAGGAAAGAGGCCAGAGCTTGATAGAGTAATCCCAGTTGTCACCATTTATAATCTTGACCCTTGGCATCTACCAAGTACACAACTCTTCTTTCTACTTTCTTCTTAATTTCCTTTATCTTCTTTTTTCTTTTTCATTTCTTTGTGTTCTTCTTCTTAATCATTTTAAGAAGCCATTTTTTAGGGTTATTTACTTTTAATCGTTGTTTCTTTTCTCTTTCTTGAGCTGAGGGTGAGTGTCTATTGGAAACAACCTTTCTATCTTTCTAAGGTATTAATAAGATTTGCACACACACTACCTTCCTTAGACCCCACGTGTGGAATAACTGGGTTGTTGTTGTTGTATTTTTCAGGGTTATAAGTTATATAGACAAATAATATCAGTATTAGTGTAGTGATCTAATATGTTTATCAGGTTAGTTACCATTTTTATAGGTGGTAAACAACAACGACAAAGCCAGAAATTCTGACAAGAGAGCTCAACAAAAATCCATTATACCTAGGATTTGAACATATATTTTTCTTACATTAAGGGAATTCAAGATTTTATATATGTATAAAAAAAATTATTTTTACCTTATTTACGTAGTATAACTTTCCGACGGAGAGATTCAATTCTCCTTCATTGCATGTGCTCTGGCCTCCGATGATTAATCCAAGTAATAATTATTATAGAGATCATTTACTTATAACTAATTCATTATAGATAACTTAATTGTGTAAATGCCATAGAACTTAAACTCTAATTTTATACGTAGATTTGCCTGGGGAGTTATGCATGGGTGATACAGAGCAATGGTTTTTCTTTGTGCCGAGGCAAGAAAGAGAAGCCAGAGGAGGAAGGCCTTGTAGGACTACTACTTGTGGTTATTGGAAAGCTACAGGTTCTCCTACTTATGTTTACTCTTCAGATAGTAAAGTGATTGGGGTGAAGAAAAGTATGGTATTTTACAAAGGGAAAGCTCCTACTGGGAGAAAAACTAAGTGGAAGATGAATGAGTACAGAGCTATTGAACAAGAAACTTCCACCTCTTCAAGTTTTTCTATTCCTAAGGTAATAATCCAATATTTCAAAATTAACATATCTAGTGATTAATTATTCTCTTTTCCTTCCTTTTTTTTTTTTAATTATTCAGAATATATTATGGGTTGGAAGAGGTTCATATTTTTTCTTTTTTGCATGTTCTTCTGGCCGGGTCACACAAAAAAAAAAAAAAATCGATGTACGAATCATCCTGCGTTCACCCAATATCCAAAAAAATGCGGCATCCCAAGTTGTAAATTGGCGTACTTATTTTATATGCCATCCGCGTTAGATGAACATAAATAAAGTGAAAAAGAAAAAAATACTTAATTAATGAAAGCCCCGTACAACGAGTGTACACTACTCTGTTGCAGCGTCTCAATCACAAATAAATTATGGTAGACTATATGAACCATTACTATTCTATTTAAGTTCATCTTAATCAAATAAAATACTAGTATGGATCGATCTAGATTTCTTCTTAACATTTTTCTGTTTGGTGTCTTTTATCATTCTTGCTTTTGTCTAATTGGACATATTTGCAATACATTTGATTGCAGTTAAGGCATGAAATGAGTTTATGTCGAGTTTACGTCGTATCAGGAAGTTTTCGAGCATTTGATCGACGACCGGTGGCAACAGTGACAAGAGATACAGCAGCAGTTACAAATCAAGAATTAGCAGCTGATAGAGATAATATTAGTTCTTCAATTTCTGTTAAAAATGAGAGCAAGTCCTACAACATAGTGGAAAGTGATTTTGAAAATCTTAATGGTTGGGAACAAATTAACTGGATGTAATTAACTGGTAAAAAATCATTGACTTCCTCTTCATTTTAGAAGGGATAGGATAGAAAGAAAAGGAAAAAAGAATAATAGGATGACTTCATTTGTGAAGTCAAACGCGTGACTGTACCATGTTGGTTTAATGGAGTTTTTCCTCAATCTATTAATTGTATTTTTTCTAGATGGTGTATCGTTTGATTTGACATGAATTTTTAAAAAGAAAGATGGACTTTTGACACATATAAAAAGCATATTAGTATTAGATTTATGATTTAAACATGTATAATATTGTTGTTGCTATATGTTAGCAAAGAAAATGAAAGATTAAATTGAATTTTTATATATTAAAATATACGTATTATTTTTTAAAGACTGCGTATAAAATGACGACGAAGAAATATTTTTCCTTCTCATCATTTTTTGGGAATGAAACGAATAGATCATATTTTAGCATATTTTTAAAGCAAGAAATAACCGGCTAACCACAAGGTTTGGAAATTGTAACTAGACTACTCTCAAAATATTCGTCCTGCTCCACTTTTGCATCTAATTTTCTTTATTATAATTTTGAAATTCTTAAAAGAGACCTTTATTTTTAACCGTATATAAACTCGCTTGAACGAAGTATTATATATATATTCATATTCAGAAATAAACTATTCTCGGTAATTAAAGAGAAAATAGAGTTCATGAAAATCTTCCTAAGAATTAGTAAAATAAATACTTTTGTAGTGTGAATCGGCAAATTGGTTTTTGGCTGAAACTCGCGAGCAATTTTTTTTTTTTGAGTTATAACACGCACACGACATAAACTATATATATCTACAATCTATCTATTCTATCTATATTAATTATAAAAGCACGAAAGTTGATACGCTAAATATCGAATGATAAAAATATTCCTAAAATATTGATAGACTAACCCTTTTTAAAATTTAATTATTTCTTCAAATAAATAACTCCATGTTGGATAAAATTGGGGTTAATTTCATGGCCATCCAACTAATTGTCAATTTCATTTGTCACTTTAAAATATTCCTACTGTTGCCCCAAATTATATCCATCGAAAATCTGACATGGCAACATAAAATCCGGTAATGACATTATTAAAATGCCACATCAGTTTATAAGGACCCGTTTTTGATATTAACCCTTTTCAACGCTTCCTCTTATTTACCGGACCATTACCCATTAACGCCTAACCCAATTGTGTTGTATAATCAAATCCCAGCATCGCTAGACATCAAGCGATTCCCATTTCACTCAACTTTTCCCCTTCTCCATTCCTTTGAGTTCGACTGTCTTCTGTCTTCGGCTCCACGTGTTGCTTTCTCATGCGTTTATTAAACGTAAATATATTGCACCCCATACAGTGCTATGTGTCTCTTGATTTATTACGCCTATAAATTAATTCAATGGAAGATGACGGTCAATATTTTGTGGTCAGAACTACACATTTGAAAATTGGAAGATAAGCAACATTACATGTAACAAGCCACACAACTAGCACCGATGAATGTGGTTGGACAAATATAATCCTTACCGTTAATCAAATGTCTCAAATTCAAGCATTAGTAATGGATTGGTGGATGTAGATAGATAAATATGATCCTTGCCATTAATCATATGTTTTAAATTCAAGCATTAGTAATGGAAATATAGCTCGTAGAGAGCATTTTCCTTTACATGGCTTAAATTTACATTAGTCAAGCTAGTGAATACTCCATGGATGGTTAAACAAAAAAAAAAGTTAAAGAACTTGTAGGTCAATTATTTTTCACAACCTTAATTTGTGTAATAATTTTGAGCTAATCCGCTTTGCTTTACCATAGCATTGTTTAGAGTTAACAATGTTGAGTAATGATAGAAACTCTACTTTGAACGTGCTATATTGCTAAAAGAAAAGGCCTGTCTAAACGAATGTATGGATAAAATTGTAATGAACAGAAATAACATGGATTGGCCGGATGTATTTTATTTTAAATATGGGTCCTTATAAGCTAATGTGGCATACTAAAAATGCAATTATCGAATTTGAGTTGCCATGTCAGATTTCCGGAGGGTATATATTGAGGGAACAACCCAATGACTTTAAAGTTATAGTCTATTAGTTGAGTTATTTCAAAGTGACAAATGAAAGTTGAGTGACATTTGTGAAATTAGCATTTAGTTGGATGATCATAGCTGAAATTACCCCCATAAAATTGTAACATTAAATGTCGCACTAATATTTAGGATTTTAAAGTCTAAAAGAATTCTGCCTTGAGACGTGATTGAATGATAAGAAATCTGTTTTTCAAAGGAATGATTTGCATTAACTAATTTGTATAAGTCGTGGCTTAGTATTATCTTCGTTCTTCTCTCGACCTCTTTTTTTTATTCTTTCTTAAGCTTTATAATGTTAATATGCAAGTGACAAGGAGAATTCCAAATATAATTTGCCATAGAATTGGAACTTTCATTCACTAACTTTCAAAAGAACGTTAAGTCATACTTCTTAAATCCAAATTCCAACAAACAACATTAGGATGAAGATTTTAAGAGTTTAATTGTACTTGAGTTTTAATGAATTCTTCGTAAACTAGATTTCCGATACCGATATTTAGGACATCCAAACTAACTTGGAATTTGTAACTAAATATATATCACTTAATTAATTTGAATATTCATATAGGATTAATATCTTATGATTAAAGGTGCACTTGATCAAGTATAATATTTATAGATTCAACTAAATCAGAATATGAGAAGAATACATATTTGGTGTCACGGCCCATTTCCACAATAGATCATGATGGCGCCCGACACCGTTGCCAGGCAAGACAATGCGAAACATTCCCAACTTTTTATGTTAATTTTAGCGGAACTTAAGTAAAATAATTATCCGAATTTGGATCCGAAACCAAAAATGATAGATAAAATAAATAACATAATAATACAACCCCAAAAGCAAGGCTACCACAGTGTGTGCCAAAACCTGGTATCACAAGTGTGGGCATCTAGTAGAGTATACAAAATACATCTCTATCCTACTGTCTGAAATAGGAGAAAGACAGAAAAAATAAAGGAAGACTCCATCCGGTTGCTGAGCGGCATAGGAAGGAAGAAGCTCACCGTGGAAGTCTCTGCCGTAAGCTCAAGGGCGCGCACCGGACTGGTAACCAGATGTATCTGCCTCAGATCCTGTACAATTAAGTACAGAAGCGTAATATGAGTACATAAACAATATGTACCCAATGAGTATCCTGCCTAATCTTGAAGAAGTAGAGACGAGAGGTCGACTTGATACTCACTAGGGTCGAATAATATATCAAGGTATTATACTAACCATGAAGAATCACTAATAGGCAACAGTTTATAACAAGACATAAGAGTCCTACTCTCCACTATATTTTCAGCTAACCATTTACTTTCGTTATATTTATCAATTTATGTCGGGCCATGAAAGGCAATATCAATATTTAAAAACTCTCAGGCAAGCAACAATAGCATGTGCAAATATGCCGAGGCGACGGTCCGATCCAACAGAAATAAACTGTGCACTTGCCCAGAGTCGACGGCGCGCCTATAGATGCATCTATTCATACCGAGGCGATCGGCCCGATCCACAAATAATAAGCAATATCAAGTATACACACAAGGCACATCAATAGTCATTAATGCCATGCAAGACTTCAACAAATATACAAGTTCGTTCTTATTCCCTTTTTAACTCCCTAGCATATCCTAGGTGCTCGTATTAACAAGATAATATAGAGATTTATATAAAATAAGCATGGTGTGGGTCCTAAACTATACGGACAATTAACATAGTAGTAGCTACGCACGGATTCTCGTCACCTAGCGTGTGCGTAGCCCCCGCATTTAGCAACAATTACTCAGTTATTATTCCTATGGGGACAATTCCCTCTTACAAGGTTAGAAAGGAGACTCACCTCGCTCCAAAGCGTACTTCCAATATACCCAAGTCCTCAATTCGAAGCCAAACTATCACAAACTAGTTAAATGAAGTAAGAACCAGTCAATATAGTCCTACAAGATCGAATTCTATCTATTTAAGTAATTTTCCAACCTTTTTCACAAATTTCCTAAATTCCGACCCCAGGCCCACGTGCCCGGATTTCGAAATTTTTTGAAGAAAGTTGTTCTCTATTAACTAAGGATCAATAATATATAAATTATAGTTCATTTCATGACAAATTTTATGGTTAAATCTTGATTTTACTTAAACTCTAGGTCTAGCTCTAACCCCTTTGATTTCGCCTAATTTTTAGTGTTTAATCAACTCAATACACATGTATTTAAACTAATAATGAATGGAATTAACTTACCTTGAAGTGCTAAGTTGAAATCCTATCTTTGGAAGCCCCCAAATCGCCTAAGTGTGGTGTAGAAATGAAATAAATGGCATTTGAGTTCAAATTAAATGAACTCACTGGCCAGCGATTTTCGCTTCTGCGGTGCAATGACCGCTTCGGCGAAAACTGCTTCTGCGGACTTAGGATCGCTTCTGCGGATCTGACCCAAAATGCCTGGACCACTTGTGCGGTCTGGGTCCCGCTTCTACGGTTTACAAGCCGCTTCTGCGGAGCTGGTCTAAGGCGGCTGGACCGCTTCTGCGTTCTGGGGACCGCTTTTGCGGAACCTCTTCTACGGTTTCCCTTGGCCTGGCCCTTGGTCGCTTCTGCGATCGATTGACCGCATCTGCGGTCCTAGAACCCCAGATGCGGTTATGACAGAAGCAGCAACCTTCAGCTATTCCTCAATTTTCCTACTTCGCTCGAACCTCGCTCGTTTGACGCTCGGGGCTCCCTAGCCCTGCCCGAACATACCGACAAGTCTAAAATCACGAGGCGGACTTATTCGAACCCTCGGAACACATAAAGCAACGCTAAATCTTGAAATTACCCCCTAAAACCAAATGAATCAAACTATTGAACCTCAAGTTCTTAATTTTCTTCTAACGGGCCAAAATGCCCTTAAACTACTCGGATTGACACCAAATTTTATGGGCAAGTCTTGACTGATATTTTGGACCTGTACCAAGTTTCGGACCCAAAATTCGAGCCCGGTACCTAGGAAATCAATGATTTCTTGGTTTCTTTAATTCTTTAAAACTTCAATTTAACAATTTCCAAGAAAAATTCATTGCTTGGGCCAAGGACCTCGGAATTCGATTCACGTCCAGATCCCATATTTTCCTACGGACCCTCCGGGATTGTCAAACTACGAATCCGGGTTCGCTTTCCCAAAAAGTTGACCGAAGTCAAATTTGGTCTTTTAAGAGAATCTTAAAGAAATAATTGGATATATTTTTACTCAAAACTCTTCCAACTCCCAAACCAACCATCCCCGCAAGTTATAAATTAGCTAAAGCAAGCGCGGGAAGTCTTATTTAAGGGAACGGAGTTCTAAAAGGCAAAACGACCGGTTAGGTCGTTACATTCTCGACCTCTTAAACAAACGTTCGTCCTCGAACGGATATAGAAAAGTACCTAGACTACTGAATAAGTGGGGATATCTGCTCCGCATGTCCTCCTCGAACTCCCAGGTCGCCTTATCGACCGGTTGTCCCCTCCACTGGACTCTCACCGCAGAAATTCTCTTGGATCTCAACTGGCGATCCTGTCTGTCAAAAATGGCGACTGGCTCCTCCTCATAGCCCAAACTCTCATCTAACTGAATAGTACTGAAGTCCAACACGTGGGACAAGTCGGCATGATACTTCTGAAGCATCGAAACATAGAAAACTGGATGAACTCCCGATAAACTGGGGGGTAAAGCAAGCAAGCTCATAGGCAACCTCCCCAACTCGCCTCAACACCTCGAAGGGGCTAATAAACCTTGGGCTCAATTTGCTCTTCTTCCCGAACCTCATAATGCCCTTCATTGGCGAGACTTTCAAGAGAACCTTCTCACCAACCATAAATGATACATCCCGTGCCTTCTGATCCGCGTAGCTCTTTTGTCTGGACTGAGCTGTGCGAAGCCTCTCCTGAATCAACTTTACCTTATCCAAGGCATCCTGTACCAAATCTGTTCCAAGTAAATTAGCCTCACCAGGCTCGAACCACCCGATAGGAGAACGACAACGTCGACCATATAAAGCCTCGTACGGTGCCATCTCTATGCTGGACTGGTAGCTGTTGTTGTACGCAAACTCTGCTAAGGGCAAGAGCTGATCCCACTGCCCTCTAAAGTCAATCACACATGCTCTAAGCATGTCCTCCAAGATCTTAACTTTCCGCTCTGACTGTCCGCCAATCTGAGGATGGAATGCTGTGCTAAGCTCTACACGAGTCCCCAACTCACTCTAAACGGCTCTCCAGAAATGGGAAGTGAACTGAGGACCTCTGTCTGATATGATGGAAACCGGCATACCATGCAATCAAACTATCTCCCGAATATAGATCTGAGCATATTTCTCCGCTGTATAAGTAGTCGCCACTGGAATGAAGTGAGCCGACTTGGTCAACCTATCTACAATGACCCACACTGAATCAACCTTCCGCAAAGTCCGCAGCAACCTAACTACGAAATCCATGGTGATGCGCTCCCACTTCCACTCAGGAATAGGCATATGCTGAAATAGGCCACCCGGCCTCTAGTGATCATACTTGACCTGCTGGCAATTCAAACATCTAGCTACATACTCCACGATGTCCTTCTTCATTCTCCGCCACCAATAATGCTGCCTCAAGTCATTATACATCTTCATGGCACCCGGATGAATGGAATACCTCGAACTGTGGGCCTCCTCTAGAATCCTCTCTCTCAAACCATGCACATTAGGAACACATAGACGGCCCTGAAGCCGCAACACACTATCCTCCCCAATAGAAGCCTCCTTGGAACCTCCCTGAAGTATCGTCTCTCTAAGAGCCGCCAAATGTGGATCATCGAACTGCCGAGCCTTGATCTCCCCCAGTAACGAAGACTGAGCAACCACACATGCTAGAACTCGGCTGGGCTATGAAATGTCCAACCTCACAAGCCTGTTAGCCAAGGACTGAATGTCCAAAGCTAGTGGCCTCTCCTCTGCTGGAATCAATGCCAAACTACCCATACTCTCCGCCTTTCTGCTCAAGGCATCCGCGACCACATTTGCCTTACCCGGATGATAAAGAATGGTAACGTCATAATCTTTTAGTAACTCAAGCCACCTGGGTTGCCTCAAATTAAGATCCCTCTGCTTGAACAAATGCGACAAACTGCGATGATCGGTATAAACCTCACATGGCACCCCATATAATGCCTCCATATCTTAAGAGCATGGACAATCGCTGCCTTTTCCAGATCGTGCACAGGGTAGTTCTTCTCGTGAACCTTCAGCTGACGTGAGGCATATGCAATAACTCGTCCCTCCTGCATCAATACACATCCCAAGCCAACGCATGAAGCGTCGCAATATACCGTATACATCCCTGAACCGGAAGGCAATACGAGAACTGGTGTCGTAGTCAAAGCGGTCTTGAGCTTCTGGAAGCTCTCCTCACAATCATCGGACCAACAAAATGGAGCACCCTTCTGGGTCAATCTAGTAAAAGTGATGCAATAGATGAAAAGCCCTGCACAAACCGCCGATAGTAACCTGCTAATCCCAGGAAGCTCCTAATCTCAGTCACTGAAGTAGGACGTGGCCAACTCTGAACTGCCTCGATCTTCTTGGGATCCACCTTAATACCCTCTCCTGACACAACATGCCCCAAGAATGCCACTGACTCTAGCCATAGCTCACACTTGGATAACTTAACATATAGCTTCTGCTCTCGCAAAGTCTGAAGCGCTACTCTCAAATGCTGCTCGTGCTCCCTCAGGCTACGTGAGTATATCAAGATGTCATCAATGAAGACGATAACAAAGGAATCAATATAAGGCCTGAATACCCGGTTCATCAAGTCCATAAATGCCGCCGGGGCATTAGTCAAGCCAAAGGACATCACTAGGAACTCATAGTGGCCATATCTAGTCCGGAATGCAGTCTTCGGAACATCTGAGTCCTGAATCTTCAGCTGATGATACCCTGACCTCAAGTCAATCTTAGAGAACACCCTAGCACCCTGCAACTAGTCGAACAAATCATCAATACGAGGCAACAGATACTTGTTCTTGACGGTGACTTTATTCAACTGGAAGTAATCAATGCACATCCGCATAGTCCCATCCTTCTTCTTTACAAATGACACTGGTGCACCCCATGGCGACACACTGGGCCTAACAAACACCTTTGCCAACAACTCCTCGAGCTGCTCCTTCAACTCCTTTACCTCCTTAGAAGACATACGGTACGGTAGAATAGAGATAGGCCGAGTGCCTGGAGCCAAATCAATACAGAAATCAATATCACGATTCGGAGGCATGCCAGGAAGATCAGAGGGAAAAACATCGGCGAACTCTCGGACTACTGGCACTGAATCAATCGTCGGAGACTCTGCGGTGACATCTCAAACATATGCTAGATAGGCCAAACACCCCTTCTTGACCATGTGTCGAGCCTTCAGGAAAGAAATAACCCTGCTAGGCGTATCAACTGTGGAACCCTTCCACTCTAATCTCGGTGATCCTGGCGTCACTAGTGAAACAGTCTTGGCATGGCAATCAAGGATGACGCGATATGGATATAACCAATCCATGCCCATGATGACCTCAAAATCGATCATATCAAGCAACAGAAGATCTGCTCTAGTCTCGAAACCACAGAAAGTGACCACACAGGATCGGTAGATCCGATCCACAACCACAGAATCACCCACATGAGTAGATACATAAACAGGAGTGCCCAAAGGCTTAAGAGAAATAACCAGGAAATGCGAAAATAGAGATGATACATATGAGTAAGTAGACCCTGGATCAAATAATAGTGAATCATCCCTACCACTGACGGGAATAATACCTGTGATGACGGCATCTGAGGCCAATGCATCTGGCCGGCCGGAAGAGCATAGAATCTAGCTGGAGCGCCGGCTGTCTAGCCTTCACCTGACTGAGTAGTAGCTGGCTGACCTCTCCCTATCCGGCCTCTACCTCTAGGAAGGCCTCTACCCGTCTGCCCTCCACCTCTAGGTGGCTGGGTAGCTTGTTCTAAAATCATGGGCTGCTGACCCTGCTGCACTACCTTGCCCCGAAGTCTGGGGCAGTATCTCCTCATGTGATCGGAATCTCCGCACTCAAAACAACAGCGCGGGGTGGCGACCTGTTGTCCGGATGGCTGACCCTGATAACCCGTAGACCCGCTAGAAGAAGCCTGGATAGTCGGTGGACGACATGAACTCTCCGGCATGGCACTGAAATAAGTATCAGAAGGACCCTGGGGACCTGAATACCCACTGGAGGAACCCTGAATAGCTGGTGGGCGGTAGGAATTCTCTGGCATAGCACTGAAATAGGGGCGTGCTGGAGCCCCCCAGGCAGGAGCTGGTACTGAAACTGGTGGCCTACTAGGCTGGCCCCTCCCAAACTGACCTCTTCTCCTAGCTGGGGCACCTCTAAACTCACTGGAGAACCTAGCTCTCTTATCCTGCTCTATCTGCTCTCTACCCCTTTAGCAATCTCCCTCAATCCGACGAGCAATCTCGACCACTAGCTGATACTCTGTGCCCATCTCCACCTCTCGAGCCATACCAAATCGAATCCCGGGCTGCAATCCAGCGACAAACCTCCGCACTCTCTCCATATCTATAGGAAGTATCATGAGTGCATGGCGGGACAACTCGGAAAATCTCGCCTCATAGTCAGTCATAGACATCTAACCCTGCTCGAGATGCTCAAACTGGTACCGCAGTTCCTCCCTCTCAGAGGGCGGGATACCTATCCAAGAACAACTGTACAAACTGACCCCAAGCGATGGGAGGAGAACCCGCTGGCCTGCCAAGAACGTAGGACTGCCACCATCTACGGGCCCTTCCCTCGAGCTGGAAAGTAGTGAAGTCAACTCCATGCGACTCCAATATCCGCATGTTGTGCAGTCTGTCCCTGCACCTGTCAATGAAGTCTTGGTCATCCTCATGACGCTCACCCCCGAAGACCGGAGGATGAAGCCTGGTCTATCTGTCCAATAACTTCTGTGGATCACCATCCACAGCTGGCCAGGGCTGGGGTGCCACTGCAGCAACTGGCTGAGCCCCATCTGCTGGTAGTGCACCCGGAGTCTGATATACTGCAACTGCATGACCTGGAGCCTGGGCAGTAGGGTTCTGAGCTCCCCCTCCTGCCTGTGAAGTAGCTGGGTCTGCTGGAAATAAACCAGCCTGAGTCATAGTGTCCATGAACCGTAGCATGCAAGCCCGTGACCTCCTGAAATCCCAGTGCTATCATGAAATCCGTCGGGGTAGGCTCAGCTACGGGCACCTCGCCCTGCTCCTCAATGATAGGATGCCCCCCAGGATCCGCTGGTGGTGCTACTGGAACAGCTCTGGGATGCCCTTGTCCCCTACCACAGGTCGGTGCCCTCCCCCGGCCTCTACCTCGACCTCTAGCAACGGGGGGAACAGCTCCTCCCGGGTCCGGAATGTCAGCGGTGCGAGTTCTCACCATCTGTGAGAGAATAAAGAGGGAAATTTAGTACACTAACTACTGCACGACAGGAAATGAATAAAGAGTAGTCTTTCCTAATACCCTATAGCCTCTCGAAGATAAATACAGACGTCTCTGTACCGATCAACAAGACTATATCAGGTTTGCCCATAACTCGTGAGACCTACGTGAACCTAGTAATCTGATATCATGTTGTCACGACCCATTTCTACAATAGGTCATGATGGCACCCGACACCATTGCCAGGCAAGCCAATGCGGAACATTCCCAACTTTTTATGTTAATTTTAGCGGAACTTAAGTGAAATAATTATCCGAATTTGAATCCGAAACAAAAAGTGATAGATAAAATAAATAACATAATAATACAACCCCAGAAGCAAGTCTACCAAAGTGTGTGCCAGAACCTGGTATCACAAGTGTGGGCATCTAGTAGAGTATACAAAATACATTTCTATCCTACTGTCTGAAATAGGAGAAAGATAGAAAAAGTAAAGGAAGACTCCATCCGGCTGCTGAGCGGCATAGGAAGGAAGCAGCTCACCGTGGAAGTCTCTGCCGTAAGCTTAAGGGCTCGCACCGGACTGGTAACCAGATGTATCTGCCTCAGATCCTATACAATTAAGTACAGAAGCGTAGTATGAGTACATAAACAATATGTACCCAGTGAGTATCCAGCCTAATATCGAAGAAGTAGAGACGAGAGGTCGACTTGATACTCACTAGGGTCGAATAATATATCAAGGTATTATACTAACCATGAAGAATCACTAATAAGCAACAGTTTATAACAAGACATAAGTGTCCTACTCTCCACTATATTTCCAGCTAAGCATTTACTTTCGTTATATTTATCAATTTATGTCGGGCCATGAAAGGCGATATCAATATTTAAAAACTCTCAGGCAAGCAACAATAGCATGCGCAAAATATGCCGAGGCGACGGCCCGATCCAACAGAAATAAACTGTGCACTTGCTGAGGGTCGACGACGCGCCTATAGATGCATCTATTCATACCGAGGCGATCATCCCGATCCACAAATAATAAGCAATATCAAGTATACACACAAGGCACATCAATAGTCATTAATGCCATGCAAGACTTCAACAAATATACAAGTTCGTTCTTATTCCCTTTTTAACTCCCTATCATATCCTAGGTGCTCGTATTAACAAGATAATATAGAGATTTATATAAAATAAGCATGGTGTGGGTCCTAAACTACCCAGACAATTAATATAGTAGTAGCTACGCACGGACTCTCGTCACCTAGCACGTGCGTAGCCCCCGCATTTAGCAACAATTACTCAGTTATTATTCCTATGGGGACAATTCCCTCTTACAAGGTTATAAAGGAGACTCACCTCGCTCCAAAGCGTACTTCCAATATAAAAAACAAGCCCACGTCCTCAATTCGGAGCCGAACGATCACAAACTAGTTAAATGAAGTAAGAACCAGTCAATATAGGCCTACAAGATCGAATTCTAACTATTTTAGTAATTTCCCAACTTTTTTCACAAGTTTCCTAAATTCTGACCCCGGGCCCACGTGCCCGGATTCCGAGATTTTTCGAAGAAAGTTATTCTCTATTACCTAAGGATCAATAATATATAAATTCTAGTTCATTTCATAACAAATTTCGTGGTTAAATCTTGATTTTACTTAAACCCTAGGTATAGCTCTAACCCCTTTGATTTCACCTAATTTTTAGTGTTTAATCAACTCAATATATATGTATTTAAACTAATAATGAATGGAATTAACTTACCTTGAAGTGCTAAGTTGAAATCCTCTCTTTGGAAGCCCCCAAATCGCCTAAGTGTGGTGTACAAATGAAATAAATGGCCTTTGAGTTCGAATGAAATGAACTCACTGCCCAGCGATTTCCGCGTCTGTGGTGCAATGACCGCTTCTGCGAAAACCGCTTCTGCGGACTTAGGATCGCTTCTGCGGATCTGGCCTAAAATGCCTGGATCTCTTCTGCGGCCTGGGTTCCGCTTATGCGGAGCTGGTCTAAAGCGGCTGGACCACTTGTGCGGAACCACTTCTACGGTTTTGAAGTCGCTTCTGCGGTTTCTCTTGTCCTGGCCCTTGGTCGCTTCTGCGATAGATTGACCGAATCTGCGGTCCTAGAACCGCAGATGCGGTTATGACAGAAGCAGGAACCTTCAGCTATTCCTCAATTTTCCTACTTCGCTTGAACCTCGCTCGTTTGACGCTCGGGGCTCCCGAGCCTCGCCCGAACGTACCGACAATTCTGAAATCACGAGACGGACCTACTCGAACCCTCGAAACACCTAAAGCAACGCTAAATCTTGAAATTACCCCCTAAAACCAAATGAATCAAACTATTGAACCTCAAGTTCTTAATTTTCTTCTAACGGGCCAAAACGCCCTTAAACTACTCGGATTGACACCAAATTTTATGGGCAAGTCTTGACTGATATTTCGGACC
The DNA here is from genome assembly GCA_026770625.1 of Nicotiana glauca. Classification (NCBI taxonomy): domain Eukaryota; kingdom Viridiplantae; phylum Streptophyta; class Magnoliopsida; order Solanales; family Solanaceae; genus Nicotiana; species Nicotiana glauca. The sequence continues at coordinate 71,246 of MU688159.1, read as the reverse complement.
TGTATCAAGCTTCGGACCCAAAATTCGAGCCCGGTACCTAGGAAATCAATGATTTCTTGGTTTCTTTAATTCCTTAAAACTTCAATTTAACAATTTCCAAGAAAAATTCATTGCTCGGGCCAGGGACTTCGGAATTCGATTCATGCCCAAGTCCCATATTTTCCCACGGACCCTCCGGGATCCTCAAATCGCGAATCCGGGTTCGCTTTCCCAAAAAGTTGACCGAAGTCAAACTTGATCTTTTAAGAGAATCTCAAAGAAACAATTGAACATATTTTTACTCAAAACTCTTCCAACTCCCGAACCAACCATCCCCGCAGGGAACGGGGTTCTAAAAGGAAAAATGACCGGTCGGGTCGTTACATTTGGATAACGATAGAAGATTTAAAGGTATATAACTACCACTTTAAGGATTTAAATTCTAATCCAAGGCAAACGAATAGAAAGTTCATAAATTAAAACCTAAATGGAGTACTACAAATTAATCTACATCTCTCTTCTCCATTTTTGAGACTCTACTATCCAACAATTATTTATGCCCTATTTATATAGCATATTTTTCAAACAAAGCATATTCGATAGAGTCCCTATTCCTTAATATTGATCTGCCACTAAGATATTCGTCCATCGCACGAGTATAGAGACTAGTTATTATAAAATCACAAATATTTCATACTAAATGTTGAACGACTAAAATATCCTCGAAATATTAATTAACTCTTTTAACCTTCATAAATTAAACTAAGCTTCATTTCATCCCGAACAAAATTGTAAGAATACTAATTTAATTCCTAATATTGAGGACTTTGAACTCAAGTATGAATATACTACTTTGACTTTCCAGTTACAGATTATTGCTAATATCGAACATGAATAGGATTTTACTTACAACTTTGTATTTATGTACGACGGCTAAACAAGTCAAGTTGTATAGAATTAGAATTAGATTGAGCTTTTTATATAAAACTGATTCTTATAATTAAGTTTGCTTCATAATATTGATGTACTATTCCTTTATGCCTAGATGACCACTTCTGCACCTCTCCGCCATACTACTTGGTACGTCTCCGTCGTTAGCATTAAGCGTAGCTGCAAATCTTTTTCATTATTATTTCTTACATTGATCTATATCTTCTGACCAATTTAGTTCTAACACACTAGATCCATGTTGGATTGGATAATTTAATGGTTAGAGGTTCTTAGGCCTCATTTGTTTGCACTTAATGAAGGTCTGAATCTTAATCATTCAGATCTCAGACATTAAGTGAATTTATTTTTAAAATCAGAATCTTAATTATTCAGATCTTAATCATTAAGTGTGTTTGTTTTTTTACTTCACAATCACTTATTGGGTCTGAATAGTGAATAAGTTTGTATGATTAAAATCTATAATAGAGACTTAATTTCATTAAGATGCTATCACATATTCATTATTAACTGCCGCCACCGCCTACCATTATCAACTACCATCATGCCACCACCATCACCATACTCAACCACCACCACCACCACCACCACCACTACCACGTCACCATCATCGTCAATCATAGTCGCCACCATTATCGATCCCACCACCTACTATCCCGACCACTCCGACCACCATAATCATTCTCACCCACAATCAACACTCTTCTACCTCAACTACCACAACTAATCACCCCATCACCATCAACAACTACACCCGGCACTGCCCGTCATTATAACCTACCACTACCAACCACCACCTTCATCAGTCACAACTACTACCACCACCCGCCATTATTAACTATCACCACCCACCACCACCATCATCAATCATAAACGCCACCACTACCAATCACTACTAACTACTAGCATGAATCACCATCATCAACCAAAACTACCACCAACAACACCTCTAGTCGGCATTCACCCGTTAGCCATCACCACCAACAACTATCGCATTTTAAAAAAACTAAATATTTAATTGATAAAATTTTAGATTAGTTAGTATTTTATTTGAATTTTATGTTTATTAATTTTCAATAAAGATAAATTTTATACATTCAGATGTTAAAAATCAAACAGTATTAATTATTTCTATTCAAATCTTAATATACATCTTAATATATTTATATGTGTATTAAGAATCAGATGTCTTAATCTTAATACACATTTTGATATTCAGATGTGTAATCAGATTCAGACGTCCTAATCTTAAAAAAAAACGAATGAGACCTTAATGATGTATTATTTCTTGAACTCTGTACATATCCAATAAAAATTGGTTCAAAATATCTGTGCAATTGATTTTTTTTTCTTCCGCACATACTTCGTAATACTTGCCATAATATATTTAATCTATATTTATAATATTTTAAAGGCACAAATATTCTATGTTAAATGTTGATAGACAAAAATATTTTCTAAATATTGATAGACTTTTATGCCCTTAAATAGCTATATTTTTGCTTATTGAAGCAAGTTATAAATGGATTTAATTATGATACTACACAAAAAAATCAGTTTGAACTATAACTTTAGTTCAAACTATAATATGAGTCAATGCTGCAAACCGCCTATCGTGAACTCCTATAAAAGTGCTTCGCTTCTAATTTTGGAATGAATCAAATATAAATTAATTAACTTTAGATTTGATTACACCTATAAGATAATTATAACCCATCCCTATTTCAAGTATGACACATTTTACATGATAATTCACAATCAATTTTATAATATAAAAAAATGATTATCTTATGTTTCAAAAAAGATAATAATCTGGTTGGATAATATTATAAAATTAAAAACTTCTTCCAAATCTACACGGAATTATAGTATCAATCTCAAGTGTCCTTATTGTTGAAGTTACAACGCCATACAAATTATACATGAATAATACTTTTAACCACCTTTGACCAATAGACAGTGAATATTACATACCTGTGTTGCATCCATATCAATTTCTTTACAAGGATTTTTTCTTCTTGTATATACTCCATTCGGTCCACTTTAAATAATTTTTTTTGTCCACAATATTTAACTTTTTCAGATATTAAGATGGAATTAACTTCTTTTTTTCAAAGTTACCCTTAAAATAAAAAGCTAAGTGTATTTGTTGATTTCAATGAACAAATTAAGATTAATATGGTCAATTTCATTGTTAACTAATGCTAAAAGGTGGATTCTATATTATGAATGAAAACATCCAAGATATCACTTAAAGTAGATAGGAGGGAGTAATTTTGTAATAAATTTAATTTCCTGTTTTGTCACGTAAATAAGTAAATAACTGACTAAAGGTTCATGTGCAATGGAGGTACATAGAGAGTAGTATTATTTTAAAAGTGAAAACCTCAAAAGTTCAAAGTTAAATTACCAAAATGCTCATTAAAAATAAAATAATTTATTTAATTAAAAATAATATTTACAATTTATTAATACTATTTTAAAGGTGGGAATCTCAAAAGTTCAAAGTTAAATTACCAAAATCTCCATTAAAAGAAAATTAATTTTGTAACGACCCGGCCAGTCGTTTTAAGAATTAATACCCCGATCCCTATTAACTGCTTTCCCCGTATTCGTTTCTGCTATTGTGAGTTGCCGGGAGGAATTATTCGGAGTTTCAGAGAGTTTTGAGACACTTAGTCCCTAAATGAGAGCTTAAGTTTTGGAAATTTGACCGTAGTCAGAACAGTGTGAAGACGGCCTCTGGAATCCCGATGGTTCCGTTAGCTCCGTTGGATGATTTCGGGTTTAGGAGCGTGTTCGGATTGTGTTTTGGAGATCCGTAGCTAATTTAGGCTTGAAATGTCGAAAGTTGAATTTTTGAAATTTTCGGTTCGATAGATAGATTTTGATCTGAAGGTCGGAATAGATTTTCGAAAGTTGGAGTAGCTTCATAATGTTGAATGTGACGTGTGTGCAAAATTTCACGTCATTCGGACGAGGTTTGATAGGCTTTTTGACCGAAAGCGTAAATTGTGAGTTTTAAAGTTCTTAGGCTTGAATCCGATGCTAATTGGTTGATTTGATGTTGTTTGAGTTGTTTTGAGGATTGGTATAAGTTTGGATAGTGGTATATGACTTTTTCGTGCTTTTGGTTGAGGTCTCGGGGGCCTCGGGATGATTTCGGGTGGTTAACGGAAAGGTTTGGAATTAAGAGCTGCAGCTGAAGCTTCAAGGCTGCTGTCATAACCGCACCTGCGGCTTGGAGACCACAGGTGCGAGACCGTAGAAGTGGTCGAGCAACCGCAGAAGTGGTTTGAGGCAAAAGGCAATTGATCGCCGATGCGGTCAGGGCACCGCATCTGTGGTAAAGTAGTCGCAGGTACAGATTTTCCCCTTTAATGAAATGTCGCAGATATGACCGGGTCTTCGCAGAAGCGGGACCGCGGATGCGGTTTCACTGGGCACAAAAGGGGTAGAATCGGGGGGGTTTGTTCAAAACTTGGAAAAATTGATTTGGAGCTCGGGAACGACGATTTTGGGAGATTTTTTAAGAGAAAATCAGTGGGTAACGATTCCTTGTACCTTTCTAGTTGTATTTCATTAATCTTATCTTAGTTTGTCATTTATATTCGGATTGGAGATGAAAAATTAGGAAAAAATGGGAAGAAAGTTCTTAGACCTAGAATTCAAATTTTGATTGGGAATTTGACCTTGGATTTGGATAATGTTGGTATGCATGAACTTGTAAGAGTATGAGAATTGTGAAAATATAAATTTTACCCGATTCTGAGATGTGGGCCTGAGGGGTATTTTGGTCATTTTACCTAATTTCGCGTATTAGCTTAGAATTTATTTGTAATATCAGTTACTTGAAGTGTTATTTACATTGTGCAATTAAATTGAATAGATTTGGGTCATTTGGAGTCGAGTACTTGTGGCAAGAACATGGTTTCGGGTTGATTTTGAACCTGTTCGAGGTAAGTGACTTGCTTAGCCTTTTGTGGGGGACCTTCCCCTAAGGATTTGGTATTATTATTAATTGAAATGCCTTGTACGTGAGGTAACGAGTGCGTACTTGTGCTAATTGTTGAAAATCCGATTTTTCATTAAGTAATTACAAGTATGTTTTTTCTCCTGTTTATACTACTTGCAATTTAAGCCTGTTGTTAGCTTAGGGAAGCATGTCTAATTGACTTAATTGCCTTACTTGCTCAAATTGCCTTATTCGGATTACGTGCAGCATGCTAGGTTAGAAATACCTGTTTTACCTTGGTATGGAACTTGAATTAAACTGTGTACTCTTCTTGTTGTTGTTGTATGTTTAATTTAGGACTACGGAACGGTATTCCGGGAGATCCCCTGCACATTTACATTGGAACTACGGGACTGCACCTAGTAGATTCCCCCTATACTGAGTATTTACATTTGGGACTTGTGACGACCCAAAGGGTCATCACCGGATTTCTCTCTTTTTCTGTGCTTTCGAGGCCTTGAGAACCTCACTTTTAGTTGTCTCGATTTGCGTGTGCAGTCCGGGCGCGTAGCTGAAAAGATTATATGTTAAATTCTGTGAAAAAATTCAAAATGTGGCTTTAAAATGATTAAAGTTGACTTCGGTCAACATTTTATGGTAAACGGACCCGGACCCGTAATTTGACGGTTCCAGTGGGTCCGTAGAAAAATATGGGACTCGGGCATGTGCCCGGAGTCGAAATCCGAGGTCTAGAACCCGAGAAAAAGAATTTTTCTGTGAAATTATTTTTCTCGAATTATTAAGGAAAATGGAAATTAAAATTGATTAAAAGACTATGGTGTCGGGCTCGTATTTTGGTTATGACACCCGGAACAAGTCTTAAATATGTGTTAAGCGCTTTCTGTAAAGTTTGGCCGAAATTGGACGTCATTTGACGTGTTTCAGACCTAAATATCTAAAGTTTGAAGTTTATGAAGTTAGAATGAAAAATGATAATTTTGGGGTTTGATTCAATGATTTTGATGTTATTTTGGCGGTTTGATCGCTCGAGTAAGTTCGTAGGATGTTGTTGAGTTAGTGTGTGTGATTGGTTAGGAGCCCCGAGGGCTCGGGAGTGTTTTCAGAGGTGTTCGGGGTGGTTTTGGACTTAGGATGATATCAGATTTTCTGCAATTTTTAAACAGGGATTTTCTTCATCGCGTTCGCATTGGTACCCTCGCGTTCGCGTAGCCCTGTGTCTTCCCCCTACGCGTTCGCGTCTTGAACCTCGCGAACGTGTAAGCCAAATTCAGGGCCCCAGTATTTTCCTTCTTCGCGTTCGCGGACTGATTCCCGCGTTCGCGTAGTTTCAGTTCCTCCCTCACCGCGTTCGCGAGCCATTCCACACGTTCGCGTAGAGCATTTCCCTGGACCCCCCAGTCTTTCTCTTCGCGTTCGCAGCCTCCTCATCGCGAACGCGATGGTCTGTTGAATTAACCCTTCGCGAATGCGGCCCCTTTCCCGCGAACGCGAAGGGCATTTTTGCCCAGTGATTTTTAAAGTCTAAAAATAGAATAGTTACGGGATTCACTCCATTTTTCCACACGAACCCTTCTTCCTCACACACCCATAGACGAATTTTGAAGAGCTCTTCCTCTATAACTTCATAGGTAAGTGTTCCTAACCTCGTCTTCTCTTAATTTCTTCAACTAATCACTAATTTTTAAGCCTAAAAACATGAAATCAAAGTAAAAATTAGGGGTTTTGGGTAGAGTTAGGGTTTTGAGAATTTTGGGTGATTCAACCTCAATTTGGGGTCGAATCTTAAAACAAATTGCATATTTGAACTCGTGGGGTTATGAGTGACTAGGTTTTGGTCTAAGCCTCGTGTTTGGACCATGTGGGTCTGGTGTCGAATTTTGGTATTTTTGGAAGAATGCTAGGAAATTCATATCTAGGCTATGGGATGTTGCTGTTGAGTCCTTATTGATATTATTGAATTAATTATGCCTAAATATCATTATTTCGGAGTCGGATTGTATAGATGAAAGGCGGTATTTGAGGATTGATTGCTATTCTTTTGACCGAGGTAAGTGTTTGATCTAAATTTGGCTTGAGAGAATAGGATTAGAGTATTATTTATTAATTGCTAAATGTTGAGTACGGTATTTAGACATGGTGACGAGTATCTATACACCGGTGTCTAGCATGACCGTGGGTCCTTATTTGTGCTTATTTGTGATTCGGTAGTCACTTTTCCTTGTTAATTGGTGGTTTATATATGATATGAAAAGAATGAGAAGGAAATATGATTTGTAAACTCCTTGGAGCGTTGGCTCGATTTTTTTTGACTTGATTATAGAGTAAGAAATGAACGTAAAAGGAAGAGATGTGATTATTCCCTTGCCAGGACGTGTAAATTATGGTTGTTGCTCCTTTGCCGGGAAATTTAACTGCTTAGTCGTATTCTCCCTTGCTGGGAAACTATTATATACTATGAAATGGGATCGTGTGGTACGCCGATCACTTATATATGCTGAAATGGGATCATGTGGCACGCCGACCACTTATATATGCTGAAATAGGATCATGTGGCACGCCGACCACTTATATATTATGAAATGGGATCGTGTGGCACGCCGACCACTTATATATGCTGAAATGGGATCGTGTGGCACGCCGACCACTTATATATTATGAAATGAGATCGTGTGGCACGCCGACCACTTATATATTATGAAATGGGATCGTGTGGCACGCCAACCACTTATATAGATTATGAGAGCTGATGTAGTTTATGTTTACTTCTGATAAGTTGTTTTCCTCGGTATTTACCCTACGCATGTCCCCTCCCCATTTTAATTAGTATTTTTCTGATGTTATTTCATTGCACTTGTATATATATCTGCACAGGTTGTTTTGGTAGGTCCTGTCTAGCCTCGTCACTACTTTGCCGGGGTTAGGCCAGGCACTTACCAGCACATGGGGTCGGTTGTGCTGATGCTACACTCTGTGCATCTTTTTGCACATATCCAGAAGCATCTTTTGGACCACAGCAGTTGGATATTGATTGGGAGCTGACTTCAGTCCAGGGACTTACGAGGTAGCCTAGCTGGCGTTCGCAGGCCGGAGTCCCTTTCTATGTTTTCAGTTTGTTTTCATTGTACCGAGACAGACATTTATGTATTTCTATTTAGACTTGTTTGTAGCACTCTTTAGTAGTTTGTGAGATAGCGACACCAGTCTTGGGTAGAGAAATATTAAACTTCCGCATTTTGGGTTCTCAGTTATCTATATTTTAAAGACTTCCGCTTTTATTTAAATGACTCGTTATATTTATATTGTTATTGTTGAGGTGAAATCACTAAATGTTTAAAATGTCTGGCTTGCCTAGCTCCGACCGTAGGCGCCATCACGACTCCCGATGGTGGGAAATTCGGGTCGTGACAAGTTGGTATCAGAGCTCTAGGTTACATAGGTCTTGCTACTCACGGACAAACTTGGTAGAGTCTGAGGGATCGGCACAGAGACGTCTGTATTATCCCCAGAGGCTACGGAGTTAGGAAAATTTCACTTTGTTCTTTCTTGTCGTGCGATTCTGTTTCTCAAATACTGATTGTCTTTCTACTCTGTTCTTTCGCAGATGGAGAGAACACGTGCTTTCTCTTCTAGCGTGCAGCAGCCCGAGCCCCCAGCGACAGTTCCTACGAGGGGCAGAGGCAGAGGCTGTGCCAGAGGCCGAGGTAGAGGCAGAGCTCAGTCCCGGGCAGCAGTCCCAGAGGTGGAGCCTCATATTGATTATAATGAGGAGGTTCCAGCACCAGCAGCTCCGGTGGGCCTAGCTCAAGTCCCAGGAGGGTTCATGGTCACCCCAGATCTTCAGGACGCTTTGGTCAGACTGACAAGCTTTGTGGATAGCGTCACTAGAGCGGGTTTGCTTCCAGTAGCACCAGCCACTTCTCAGGCTGGAGGAGGAGTTCAGACTCCTGCTACACGTACTCCGGAGCAGGTAGCTCCCCAAGCTCATGTCCAAGTGGTTCAGCCAGCTGTGGCAGCTCAGCCAGGTATTGCAGCCCAGACCGGCGATGGAGCGGCGATGTCTTTGGATGCTTTATGGAAACTTGATAGGTTCTCCAAGATTTTCACCACCACATTCAGCGGTGCTTCATCGGAGGATCCACAGGATTTCTTATTCAGCTGCCACGAGATCCTTCGGACTATGGGTATTGTGGAGACCAATGGGGTCGACTTTCGCCACCTTCCGACTTGCAGGATTCGCCAAGACTTGGTAGAGGGACTATTGTTTATCCAGACCAGCAGGGTCGCCCTCATTGACATGGGATCAGTTTGCAGAGTTGTTTTTGGAGACGTTTCTCCCTGTTACTCAGCGAGAGGCTCTTCGCAGGCAGTTTGAGCGCCTCCAGCAGGGCTCTATGACAGTCACACAATATGAGACTCGGTTCATTGATCTGGTACGCCATACTATTATTATACTCCCCACAGAGCGAGAGAGGGTGCGGAGGTTTATTGATGGATTGATTCAGCCGATCCGTCTCCATATGGCTATGGGAGTTGGTAGTGAGATTTCTTTTCAGGAGGTGGCCAATGCGGCCCGTAGAGTTGAGATGGCTCTTGCACGGGGAGATGGTCATGGGTCAGATAAGAGGCCTCGTCATGCAGATAGATTCAGTGGTACCTCGTCTGGAGGTGGGGATTCTTACGGTAGAGGCCACCCTCCGAGGCCCTTTTAGTCAGCCCTTCAGGTCTCACATGGTACTTCAGGTGGTCGTGTCTCTCAGCCGCAGTCTTCTGACCAGCAGCTTTTCAGTTCACCATCAGCACCGATCAACGCACCACCAATCCGTTATTCTCAGCAGCCGAGAGCTTGTTACACTTGTGGCGACATGAGACATATTGCTAGGTATTTCCCTCGAGCTTCTGACAGCTCTCAGCAGCAGGGTCCTCGTCCTATGATTCAGGCATCAGGTGATCCACAGGCCGCCCAGCCAGCTAGAGGCGGAGGTAGAGGCCCTAGAGGTGGAGGTAGGGATAATAGAGGTGGAGCTCGGACTGCCAGAGGTAGAGGCCAGCCAGCGGTCGATCGTTCCAGATATATGGTTCAAGGAGGTGGGGCCCAGCCTCGGTGCTATGCTCTTCCTGCCAGGCCAGAGGCTGAGTCCTCAGATGCAGTCATTACAGGTACTATTCTGGTCTGTGATAGGGATGCTTCAGTGCTATTTGACCCTGGGTCTACGTATTCATATGTGTCGTCTTATTTTGTACCCTACATGGCATGCCTAGTGATGCTTTGGGTATTCCTGTTTATGTATCTACACCGGTGGGT
>MU688159.1:24741-53987 GCA_026770625.1 Nicotiana glauca | reverse complement strand
ACCACTTATATATGCTGAAATGGGATCGTGTGGCATGCCGACCACTTATATATTATGAAATGGGATCGTGTGGCATGCCGATCACTTATATAGATTATGAGAGCTGATGTAGTTTGTGTTTACTTCTGATAAGTTGTTTTCCTCGGTATTTCCCCTACGCATGTCCCCTCCCCGTTTTAATTGGTATTTTTCTGCTGTTATTTTATTGCACTTGTATATATATCTGCACAGGTTATTTTTGGTAGGTCCTGTCTAGCCTCGTCACTACTTCGTCGGGGTTAGGCCAGGCACTTACCAGTACATGGGGTCGGTTGTGCTGATGCTTCACTCTGTGCATCTTTTTGTACAGATCCAGGAACAACTTTTGGACCACAGCAGTAGGATATTAATCGGGAGCTGAATTCTGTCCAGGGACTTACGAGGTAGCCTAGCTGGCGTTCGCAGGCCGGAGTCCCTTTCTATATTTTCAGTTTGTTTTCATTGTACCCAGACAGACATTTATGTATTTCTATTCAGACTAGTTTGTAGCACTCTTTAGTAGTTCGTGAGATAGCGACACCAGTCTTGGGTAGAAAAATATTAAACTTTCACATTTTGGGTTTTCAGTTATCTATATTTTAAAGACTTCCGCTTTTATTTAAATGACTCGTTATATTTATATTGTTATTGTTGAGGTGAAATCAGGGAATGTTTGAAATGTATGGCTTGCCTAACTCCGACAGTAGGCGCCATCACGACTCCCGATGGTGGGAAATTCGGGTCATGACAGGACTGCAGATCGGTATTCCGGGAGATCCCCTCGCATAATGAGTTAGACTACAAATGGTATCCCGGGAGATCCACTGGATATTTTTATTTGGGACTACAAGACGGTATCCTTGGAGATCCCCGATTGTTATCTTTGTGTTGAGCTATATGTCATTTCTGTGTTTATTTGGCCTCTGTAGTAGTTGTTGCTGTTCTTTCTATCCTGTGTTACTTTTACTGTTGCACTTATTTATACTATTTTGCTCTACAATGTTGAACCTTATATTTTATTTAACCTCAGTAGGGCCCTGATCTTCCTCGCTACTACCCCACCAAGGTTAGGTTTGACACTTACTGAGTACCGCTGTGGTGTACTCATGCCTTTTCTGCGCATGTTTTTCATGTGCAGATCCAAGTATTTCCACTCAGTCCTATCATCCTTGAGGCGAGGCGCTTCTGTAGAGACTTCGAGGTATATCTGCCGTGTCCGCAGATCGAGGAGTCCCTTTCTATCTTGCTGTAATAGCATAGCCCTTCAGTATTTTCCTTCTGTTAGACATTTCTGAAGTTAGAGCTTATTATGTATCCCTTAGCTTGTGATTCATGGGGTTCCGGATTTTGGGAAGTGTTCGGTTGAGATTCTTGTACTGTTATATTCCAGGCGGCACTTAAACACTATTTCATTTTGTTACTTCGGTTTTATATTATTTTCTTTCCGCAATCGTTTCTTTTCCGCAAATTGTTAGGCTTACCTAGTCGTAGACACTAGGTGCTGTCACGATAGTTCACAGAGCGCGAACTGGGGTCGTGACAAATTTGTAAATAATTTATTTAATTAAAAATAATATTTACAATTTATAAGGAAAAAAATTATCGAATTAATTGTTTCCTTCTATATAGAGTTGTGTTCATTCAGAATAGTCACTAACTATTCCTAACAACTGTTGGGTGCCTTTCAAGAGCCCTCACTATAAAAGCCTTTATATACCGCCAAAAGTGACAAATATGAGAAGTAAAAGAGCAATTGAACATTGCATCAATTGGCAATATAGTTTTCATCTATTTGGACCGTATGAAAATTTTCTGTCCGAAAGATGGTTCCATAAAAATGCCTTACTTATATTCTTGCACAATTTTACTCTTATGGATTATCTTTTAACATGTATATAACAATGTAAGATAGTAGTGTTCTACTTGGACTCTTCGTTTTTGTGTAAGCATACAAATATGCGGAGAGATTCAAAAAAAAAATGCATTTGGACAATCTGAAACGGTGGTTAAAGAAGAAGAAAAAGGTGGTGGATGCTTAAGGCGGATCTAGGATTTCAAGAAGATGGGTGTATTATTACAAAGAGGTGAATCTAAAATTTATATTTGATGGGTTCAACCTTTAGGTTCTTACCATAAATTCATTATCGTTTAGAGATTATATGTTAAAATTAAAAAAAAATCTTGCAATTTTAATGATTTTAAACATATATACCTACACTCTATATGCTAGAATCATTGAACCATGCTACATCAATTCATTCACTACTATTAATTTTAATTATTGAAAATTTTGCGATGATAAAGTAAGATCAAGGAGTTTAATGTGTTAGATTAGGGGATTTTGAATGAATAAAAAAATAATACTTAATTAAAACACAAGAGGGGACACAAGACATGCCTATAAATTGAGTTTCGAACATATTACTTCACTTGTAAAAGTGCACATAATGATCATTACACTATAAAAAATTTTGAACTTGGATGTACACATATATATTTAAGGAATTTTTTAAAAATATAATATTATTATACATGAAATAAAGAGAGGAGCATGGGTTTAGGTGCTCCATGCTCCAATACAATAGATACGCCTCTGTGGATGTGGCAGTAATAGAATTTAGTATGCAATCGATTATGATGACAAATGGCGCGCGGCGAATAAAATTGAATGCAAAGGACCCATGTTTACAATTATTTGAAGATAGTTCGTGCAAGGTCAGTGAATACAATTTCATATTATGTTCAACCTCAAGTAATAATGGTATATTATGTGTCCATCTGATGAAGAGATTTGTCATGTAAATCTTGTAATGACTACCACATATTTGATTGGTTTTCTATTAGCAAAAATCAGCACAAAGAAAAACTTTGATAGCAAACCTTCGTATAATTTACAAATATTAATTTTATTCAATCCTCACTTTTTTTTTTCTTCATCAAGAACTCCTGTTCTTTTTCATTTTTTGTGGGATGCACTAGATTATATATGAGCACCTCATAAAAAAACCACTTAATTACAAATGATGTGACTAAGTATTTGCATTTTTATTTTGCAGGTTCAGAAAATTCTCCTTAATTTGAGCTTAAATTATCAAGTCGCTAACCAATGATCATATCGTCATTATTTACGGTTATTCTTCAATATTTTTTCCTGCATAAAAAATATGTTTTAACTAATGATCTTATGTGTTTATTAAAAATTTACTTTTACAAATGAATCGTGTTACGCCCCTTTATTTAAAAGTTGAATTACATATTTATCCTTCTTAATTAAAAACCTAATAACCTAAAAACAATATGCCTAAAAACAGCCTCAACCTAACGTACGTTTGGTACTTCTCACTAAAAGTCATAACCATTCATTCAAAACTTTTTCTTCTCAAGGCCGATTAAAATTTTTTATCTATGCATGGAGTAACTGTATTTCGGAATGAGAAGAATAAGTGAAGAGGTTGATAAATAATCATGATGAGTTATTTCTCCTTTCACTAGAGAAGTGTCACGACCACAAAACCAACCCGGTATAAGTACTTCGGACAAGATCCATGTCCAGGGAAGATCCATCCCTCAATAAAATCAACTGCGCTCACTAGGGGTGTGTAGAATCCGGAGGGGCTCCTTTCAGCCCAAGCGCTATAACAAGCCAACAAAGGCATAATCAATACTCTACTGCGGCGTGAAGCCCGATCCCAGAACTAGCACTCATATTCAGGCTCTCGGCCTCACTCAATCATCACTCTCCAGTCTCACACGCACAGACTCACAATACCATTAAACTAGCTCGAAACAATTATATGATGTGCCAAATAACAATAACCGAGACTAAGACATGATATGATATGCATGAATAAGACTAAGTACAGAGTATCAATGAAGCTAATGATACGACAGCAATGTAACGACCCGGCCGGTCATTTTTGGAATTTACGCCCCGATCCCCCATTAACTGCTTTCCCTAAGATCATTTCTGCTATTTTGGTTTGCCGGGACATTCGGTATTAGGATTCGGAGTGTTTTAGGATACTTAGTCCCTAAATGAGAGCTTAAGTGTTAAAAAATTATCCGTAATCGGAACAGTATGAAGACGACCTCGGAATGGAAATTCGATGATTCCGTTAGCTCCGTTAGGTGATTCCGGGGTTGGGAGCGTAATCGGAATGTATTTTGGAAGCTCGTAGCTCATTTAGGCTTGAAATGCCGAAGTTTGTAATTTTGAAGTTTCCGGTCCGATAGTGAGTTTTTGATCCGAGGGTCGGAATAGAATTTCGAAAGTTGCAGTAGCTCCGTCATGTCATTTGGGATGTGTGTGCAAAATTTCAGGTCATTCGGACGGGTTTTGGTTAGGCTTTTGATCGAAAGCGTATTTGGAAGAAATTTGAGGTTCTTAGGCTTGAATCATTGATTAAATCGGGTTTCCGATGTTGTTTTAGGTGTTTTCAAGATTGGTACAAGTTTGAATAAGGTATTAGGTGGTATTGGTATTTTTGGTCGAGGTCCCGGGGGCCTCGGGATGAATTCGGGAGGTTAACGGAAAATTTTGGAAGTTGAGAAGTAGCACCTCTGCTGCTTCTGGTATATTTTCGCTTCTGCGGCTTGGGAACCACAGAAGCGGAGCCGCAGAAGCGGCCTTGGTCATCGCAGAAGCGAGATTGGCTTCCCCCTCAGGAACCGCAGAAGCGGTCAATATTCCGCATAAGCGGTACCGCAGGAGCGGTTGTGTATCCGCAGGAGTGAAATTTGGTCCCTTAAGTAAAAACCGCAGAAGCGGTTGATTTTCCGCATAAGCGGGAACGCAGAAGTGGAAATGAGTGTGCAGATATAGAAATTCGAGGGTTTTGATTTCATAAGTTAGAAAACTCAATTTGAGCTCGGGTAAAGGCAATTTTTCAGAGGGTTTTTGAAGAGGAAATTAGTGGGTAACGTTTCTTTAATCCCTTCTAGTTATATTTCATTATTTTGTAGTTAAATCCATCATTAAAAATAAGAATTTCGGGTTAAAACTTAATGAATTTGGTTAAAACTTCTTAGACAAAACTATTGGGTTTTGAGTGAGCAATTGACCTCCGATTTGGGAGATTTCTATATGGTTGGACTCGTGAGAGTACGAGGGTTCTGAAAATATAAAAATTATTCGATTCCGAGGAGTTGGCCGGAAGGGCGTTTTGGTTATTTTACCTATTTTCGCGCCCTAGCTTTAATTTTACTAATGGAATCAGTTGTTTGCAATATTATTTACGATATGTAATTGAATTGAATAGATTTGGGCCACTTGGAGTTGGATACTCGTGGCAAGGGCGTGGTTCCTAGTGATATTGAGCCGGTTCGAGGTAAGTGGCTTGTCTAACCTTATGTGGGGGACCTTTTCCCCTTAGGACATGATCTTTGAATATTTGAATGCCTCGTACGTGAGGTGACGAGCGCGTACTTGAGCTAAGTGTTGTAAACCCATTTTTACTTGAAGTATTTAAATTGAGATTTCTTGTTTACTTGCTCATTTTAGACTGTAAGTTTAAACCTATGCTAGCTTAGAGAAGCATGTTTAGCTGACTTACTTGCTTAATTGTTTAACTGTACTATTTGTATTCTGTGAAGCATGTAGGCTAGAAATTACTATTACTTGTACTGATTTTAGCATTTATTCTGAGATTTTGAGTTTTTGTTGTTGTGTGTTTAATTTAGGACTATGGGACGGCTTCCCGGGAGATCTCCCTGTACTTGATATATTCTGGATTGAGGGTGCGGGATCCCAAGAGATCCCCGGCACATGTATTTCTATATATTGGGATACCAAGAGATCCCGGGCTTACTTATTGAAGATACCAAGAGATCCTCGGGATACCAAGAGATCTCCAGTGTATATGATGAGGATACCAAGAGATCCTCGGGATACCAAGAGATCCCTGGTGCATATGATGAGGATACCAAGAGATCCTCGGGATACCAAGAGATCCCTGGTGCATATGATGAGGATACCAAGAGATCCCTGGGATACCAAGAGATCCCCGGCTATTATTCCTTGTTGAGAGTAGTATTCCTTGTATTGTTACCTTTGCTTTCTATTACTGTTCTTCCTTATTTATCTGGTTTAGATCCTCGCTGTAAACTTTATTTAAACTATTTCCGTTATCTTATTATTTATTATGTTTTATCTCAGTAGGGCCCTGACCTTCCTTGTCACTACCCAATCCGAGATTAGGCTTGGCACTTACTGAGTACCGTTGTGGTGTACTCATGCCCTTCTGCACATATTTTTCATGTGCAGATTATCCAGGTACCTCTATTCAGGCGCACTATCCTTGAGGCGAGGAGTTATACGGAGACTTCGAGGTATATCTGCCGCGTCCGCAGACCAGGAGTCTCTATTCTGTTCCAGCTTTAGTATCTATTTTATTCCTTTCTCTCAGTTGTTTAGATTTTCTGGAGTTAGAGCAGTATTTTACGTTTCTATCAGCCTGTTGTTCCCGTGTGTTTTCGGATTTTGGGATTGAGTTGTAGACTTCCGCATTTATTTTGGATTGTATAGGCTGAGCGGCCTTATATGCAGTCATTATTTTACATATGTTCAGTTTTAATTAATTATTCCGCAAGTTATATTAAATTTTCGCATTGTTAGGCTTACCTAGTTGTAGGAACTAGGTGCCATCACGGCATGTTCATGGAGGGTGAACTGGGGTCGTGAAAAGTACGAAACAACCTCTAGGGTCTCAATAGTATCGGCATGAAGCCCTAACATGGTATTTAGCTTAATTTACAGCTCATTAACTAAATCACATACTTACTACACGGATATCAACAAGAAAGAGTCACTAAGCGGTGCCATAGATGATCCAGGCCGCAATTCTCGTGGTGCATGCCCACACGCCCATCACTTGACATTTGCATCACCTCAATATTAATCATAGAACACATAGTTCGGGGTTTCGAACCCTCAGAACCAAGTTTCGAAAAGTTACTTCCTCAAACCAAGACAAAGCTCTAACCCGTGATGTCCTTGTCTCTCGTTTCGGCCTCCAAATACTCTGAATCTAACCAAAATCAGTATATTATCATCAATATACGCTAAAGTAATGAAACCCATACGAAAATTATCAAATTAGACCCAAAATCCCGAATTTGGCTCAAACTTGGGCCCCGGCCCCACGTCTCGGAATCTAATAAAAATTACACAACTAGAAAGCCCATACACTCACGAGTTCACCCATATCAAATTCACCAAAATCTGATGCCAAATAGTCATCTAAATCTCTAAAATTAATTCTCCAATTCTCCTCCACTTTTTCCCCAATTTTTACCCCAAATTCTCAATTTTAGATGTTAAAAATCAAGATGCAATCATGGAATTTAACCAAAAACAAGTGAAGAACACTTACCCCAATCACTCCTCTAAAAATACCCTCTAAAATTGCCTTCTTCCGAGCTCTCTATTGAATTTTGAAATTATGAACTCAAACCCTCATTTTTGAACTTAAACCTTCTGCCCAGATGTCTTCCTCTTCGCGAACGCGGTATGCTGCCTCAGACCAAAAGTCCCTTCTTTGCGAACGCAAGGACCCACTCATGAACACGAAGACCACTCCGCTTGACCCTACGTGAACGTAGAACAATCCTCGCGAACGCGTAGGCTTATTTTCCTGAGCTCCAAATGACCGTTGATTCTACGCGAACGCGATGCCCAGGTCGCGAACGCGTAGCCTTAAACTCATGAACCTTCGTGAACATGGGAACTACATCGCGAACATGAAGAATAACCTAGATTCCCCTCTCAACATCCCTTCTCAAATGGGAGAGCCCACTCGCGAATTCGATGAAGGAATTCTCTACAACAAAATACCAGAAAATCTGCCAACTTCCAAAACTAAGAATTGGTCTGTTAACCATCTGAAACTCACCCGAGGCCCTCGGAACCTCAACCAAAAATCCCAACACACCCTAACATCATTTAAACTTAGTCGAGCCTTCGAATCACTCAAAATAATACCAAATCACCCTCAGATTCAAGCCTAAGAACTTAAAAACTTTAGAATTCCACAAATAGCGTCGAAACCTATCAAATCACATCGGAATGACCTGAAATTTTGCACACACATCACAAATGACACTACGAGCCTATTTCAATTTCTGGAATTCCATTCCGACCCCGATATCAAGATTTCCACTACCGATCGGAAACTCCAAATTTCTAATTTTGCCAATTTATGCCTAATTCTACCACGGACCTCCAAATTACATTCCGAACACGATTCCAAGTCAAAAATAACCTAACGGAGCTATCCAAACCATCAGAATTAACATCTGAGACCTTCCACACATAAGTCAACATCCAGTTGACTTTTCCAACTTAAACGTCTAAATTAGAGACTGAGTGTCTATAACGACCCGACCGGTCGTTTTGAATTTTTGCACTTTGCTCGCCAGTTTTTAGGCATGACTAGCCCCATATTATGTATTGTGACTTATGTAAATTACCAATTTTGGTTTTCAGGTTAATCGGAATAAATATGGAAGGATGATTCTCAACTTGAAGCTTTAAATTTGAAAGGTTTGACCCAGTCTTGACTTTTTAGTATTTGAACTCAAATGTGATTTTCGATGGTTTGGATAGCTTCAGGAGATAATTTGGGGCTTATGAGTGTGATCGGAACGTGTTTTGGAGGTCCGTGGTAGATTTAGGCTTGAATTGGCAAAATTTGGAATTTTGGTATTTTTCGGTTGATAGGTGAGATTTTGATATCGGTGTCAAAATGGAATTTCGGAAGTTGCAGTAGGTCCGTTGGGTCATTTGGGATGTGTGTACAAAATTTTAGGTCTTTCGGACGTGGTTTGATAGACTTTTTTATCAAAAGCGGAATTCAGAAGATTTTGGGAACCTTAGGCTTGAATGCGATGTGTTTCAATTGATTCGATGTGGTCTGAGGTGTTTTGAATATTGGTATAAGTTTGACTGGTGGTATATGACTTGTTTGTTCTTTTGGTTGAGGTCCCGGGGGCCTCGGGGTGATTTCGGATGGTTGACGTAAAGATAAGAACTTGGAAATGGCAGCTGAAGTTTTAGGACTGTTGTCATAACCGCATCTGCAGTTAGGAGGCCGCAGGTGCGACCCCCGTAGAGTCGAAAAATCAGTCGCAGAAGCGGAAGGGGCAATTGAGAGCTGTAGCCACAGAAATGGCTAGGTGAGCGCAACTGGGATAGCGCAAGTGCGGGCTTTGCATCGCAGATACGGAAATAGGGGCATAAGTGAAAACCGCAGATGCGGTGTCTTGGACCGCAGGTGCAAAAAGCCTGGGTTAGAAAGTATAAAAGATTTCCTTCGCGATTTTTGAGTTATTCTTCACCATTTTCATGCGGGTTTGAGCTTTATTTGAAGAGGGATTTCAATGGGATTCCATAGAGGTAAGGATTTTGGACCCTAAACTAGTTTCTATGGTGTTATTTTACTGATTTGGTTTGAAATTTAATGGAAATTAAGGGTTAAAAATTGGGAATCAGGGCTTGAGATTGGAGACCTTTAAGCAAGGGTTTGAAGGGGTCAAATGTAGTCAGATTTTGGTACTTTTGATATGTATGAACTCGTGGGGAGATAGGAGTCTATTGATGTAAATTTTATCAAATTTCGAGACGTGGACCTGGGGGTCGGGTTTGGTCAATTTCGGGTGAGTGGGCTTTGCTCCCTTAGCATATTTTGATGGTTATGTACTGATTTTTGTTAGATTTGGAGCAACCGGTGGCCGATTCGGAAAGCAAAGGCATCGCGGGCTAGAGTTTGGACTGGATAGAGGTGAGTAATGATTTTAAATATTGTCCTGAGGGTATGAAACCCCGAATTACATATCATTGTTCTATGTTAAGGTGACGCACATGCTAGATGACGAGCGTGGGGTCGCGTACCGTTGGGAATTGTGACTTAGTCCATCCCAAATGACTGTTTTACCGCATATTTGATTGAGAACTGCTTGAAATTATCATATTTTGGGTTGAATGACATATTTGGGCCTCGTGCCAACTGTTTGGACCCTTAGGGGATTTTTACTGCTATGTCCTAACTGTTTATATTTTATACCTCCACTCAGTCATCTATATTATATCATTTTCATAACTCCGCTATGTTTACTCTGTTTTAACAATTTAAATGATATTTTGGACTGAGCATCATATTTTATTGTGCCCGAGTGGCTTTTAGAGATTTCTGACTGAGTAGGGCCGAGGGACTGTATTGTGAGGATTATTATGGTATCGGGCTGCATGCCTCAACAGTATTGTGCTGATTGTGATTATGAGGTCGAGGGCCTGAGTTGTGCGCCATGAGGTGGCTTGATATGAGGCCGAGGGCCTATTGATTATGCCACGAGATGGCTTGATGTTGCGCTTGGGCCGTAAGGGGCCCCTCCTGAAGTCTATACACCCCTAGTGATGTCACAACCCCAGTTCTCCTTCCGTAAACCATCGTGACGGTACCTAGTCCCTATGACTAGGTGAGCCTAAATTGCGGAAGATAAACTAATTTATGGAAAATAAAGCAAATTAAAAAAAACAGAAGTGAGGTAATAAATATCATCTAAATGTGCCGCTCGGCGTACACAATATTAAGTTCTCAAACCAATACATAAATCCAAGACCCAGAAACCCATGAATCACAATCTAAGAAGTACTACATAGCTCTAACTCTAGAATGTCTAACAAGAACTGAAATACATAAGGGCTAATACTAAAAAGAAAGAATAGAAAGAGACTTCTCGGTCTGCGGACGCGGTAGATATACCTCGAAGTCGCTATAGCAGTTGCCTCGCCTCAGGGGTGGTAGGACTGAGTCGACGTACCTAGATCTGCACATGAAAAATATGCGCAGGAAGGGCATGAGTACACCACATCGGTACTCAGTAAGTGCCAAGCCTAACCTCGGTTGGGTAGTGACGAGGAAGGTCAGGGCCCTATGGAGGTTAAATAAGATATAAGGTTTAACAGTATGAAAATAAACAGTGTAATAAGTAACACAAGATATGAAGGACAACAACAATTATTACAGAGGCAAGTAAAAACAGAGAAAAAGAATACAGCTCATCTCCAAGATAACAACCGGGAATCTCCCAGGATACCGTCCTGTAGCCCCCAAATATAAATATCCTATCCAATGGATCTCCCGAGTGCAGTCCCGTAGTCTAACTCGTAAATGCGCGGGAATCTACTGGGTGCAATCCCGTAGTTCCAATGTAAAAGTGCAGGGGGATCTCCTGAAATGCAATTCCGTAGTCCCAAAGTAAACATACAGGGGAGTTCCCGGGATACCGTCCCGTAGTCCCAAAGTAAATACACAACAGCAACAAGAACTCATTTCAATCAATTTTATATAAAGGTGCAGCAGGTAATCCTAGCCTAGCATGTTTCACGTAATACAATTAAGGCAGTTAAGGCAAATAGAGCAATTTAGTCAAGTAGACATGCTTCTCCAAGCTAACAGCAGGCTTAATTTCCAAACAGTGTAAGCAAGAAAAGGAAGAACACAATTCAAGGCTATTTTTAATGAAAAAAATCGGATTTCCAACAATTAGCACAAGTACGAGGTCGTCACCTCACGTACCAGGAATTTCAATTATCACAATATCAATCCTAAGGGGAAAGGTCCCCCACACAAGGTTAGACAAGCCACTTATCTCGAACCGGCTCAAATGTCAACCCGAAACCACGTTCTTGCCACGAGTATCCGACTCCAAATGGCCCAAATCTATTCATTTAAATTTCATAATGTAAATAACACTTCAAGTAACTAATTCTACAATTAAATTCTAAGCTACTACGCGAAATTAGGTAAAATTACCAAAATTCCCCCAGGCCCACATCTCAGAATCGGGTGAAATTTATCTTTCCAGAATCCTCACACTTTCACGAGTTCATTCATACAGAAATTACCAAAATCGGAACTCAAATGGTCCATCAAATCCTCAATCAAAGGTCCCCAATACTAAGCCCTTTGTTTCCCAAAATTTCACCCTAAATCTCCATAATTTCTAGCTCTAATTCATGAAATAATGACATAGGAACGAGTTTTAAGTCCAAATTCCTTACCTCAAAGAAATTCCCTTGAAATCCCTCTTTCAAAATGCCCAAAAAGCTCCAAAGCCGAGATAAAAATGGTGAAAATAACCCCAAGGTCGCGGAACCCCTTTTAAATCAACTGTCCAGCAGTTTTCTGCATCTGCGGCATGTGGACCGCTTCTGCGGTCCCGCATATGCGCCCTCATGACCGCTTCTGCAATTCTTCACTTAACGGACCAAACTGTACCTGCGCTCAGCATTCCGCACCTGCGGCTTCGCTGGTGCGGTCCCATAACCGCATCTGCGGTCCCCTGACATTTCCTCAAATTCGCTTATGTGGCTCCCCTTCCGCATGTGCGGCATCGCACCTGCGGTCCCCAAACCACAGGTGCGGAAATACCAGAAGCAGCAAAGTTCAGTAGCTGTACACACCCTTCAAACTCCCTGACAACCATCCGAAATCATCCTGAGGCCCCCGGGACCTCAACCAAAGGCACCAACAAGTCTAATACCACTGTCCAAACTTTTATCAATCCTTAAAACACCTAGAACAACATCGAAACCTCAAACATGGATTCAAACCTAAGAACTCCAAATTTCCCAAAATACACTTTTGATCAAAAAGTCTATCAAATCTCGTCTGAATGACCTGAAATTTTACACACACATCACATTCAACACTACGAAGCTACTCCAACTTTTGGAATTCCATTCCGACCCTTGGATAAAAATCTCACTATCGAACCGGAAACTTCAAAAACATAACTTTCGGCATTTCAAGCCTAAATTAGCTACAGACCTCCAATACACAATCCGACCACACCCCTAAACCCGAAATCACCCAACGGAGCTAACGGAACTGTCAGATTTCCATTCCGAGGCCATCTTCACACTGTTCCGACTACGGTTAACTTTCTAACACTTCAGCTCTCATTAAGGGACTAAGTGTCCCAAAACTCTCCGAACTTCAAAAACGACCATCCCAGCAATTCAAAATAGCAGAAATAAACACGGGAAAAGCAGTAAATAGGGGATCGGGGCGTAAATTCTAAAAATGACTGGCCGGGTCATTACATCCTCCCACACTTAAATATTTGTTCGTCCTCGAACGAGCATAGATACATACCTAAAGTAGTGAAATGATGAGGGTATCGGCTGCGCATATCCTGCTCAGTCTCTTAGGTCGCCTTCTCGACCAACTGACCCCGCCACTAAACCTTCACTGATGCAATGTTCTTTGAGCTCAGCTTCCTAACCTGCCTGTCCAATATTGCCACTGGCTCCTCAACATAAGATAGATACCTTTCCAACTGGACTGAGCTGAAATCCAACACGTGCGACCGATCACCGTGATACCTCTAGAGCATCGAAACATGAAATATAGGATGAACTTCTGCCAAGTTGGGAGGTAAGGCAAGCTCGTAAGCAACCTCCGCAACACGCCTCAATATCTCAAAAGGGCCAATAAACCTCGGACTCAACTTCTCCTTCTTCCCAAATCTCATAACACCCTTCATAGGCGAAACCCGAAGCAGAACCCGCTCTCTAACCATGTAGGAAACATCACAAACCTTCCGGTCCGCATAACTCTTCTGTCTAGACTGGGATATACGGAGTCTATCCTGAATCACCTTGACTCTCTCTAAAGCATCCTGGACCAAGTCTATGCCCAATAACCTAGCCTCGCCTGGCTCGAACCAACCCACCGAAGATCTACATCATCTACCATATAAGGCATCATATGGTACCATCTGAATGTTGGACGGATAGTTGTTATTGTAGGAAAACTCCGCCAATGGCAAGAACTAATCCCAAGAACCCCCAAACCCAATCACACATGCACGGAGTATATCCTCAAGAAACTGAATAGTGCGCTCGGACTGTCCGTCTATCTGAGGATGAAATGTTGTGCTCAACTCCACCCGAGTACCCAGATCCTGCTGTACGGCTCTCCAGAATTGCGATGTGAACTATGTACCTCTGTCTGAAATGATGGAAACTGGAATACCATGCAGACGGACAATTTCCCGGATATAAATCTCTGCCAACCGCTCCAAGGAATAGGTAGTACACATAGGGATGAAATGCGCGGACTTGGTCAGCCGATCCACAATAACCCAAATGGCATCGAACTTCTTCAAAGCCGTGGGAGCCAAGATACGAAGTCCATGGTGATCCGCTCCCACTTCCACTCCGGAATCTCTATCTGCTGAAGCAATCCACCCGGTCTCTAGTGCTCATACTTCACCTGCTGACAATTAAGGCACCGAGCTACAAACCCAACTATTTCCTTCTTCATCCACCTCCACCAGTAGTGCTGCCTCAAGTCCTGATACATCTTTGCGGCACCCGGATGAATGGAATACTGCAAACTATGGGCCTCCTCTAGAATCAACTTCCGAAGCCCATCAACATTGGGTACACAAACTCAACCCTGCATCCTCAATACTCCGTCATCACCTAAAGTCACATCTCGAGCATCGCCATGTAACACTTTGTCCTTAAGGACAAGAAAATGAGGGTCATCAAACTGACGCTCCCGGATACGATCAAACAAGGAGGACCGAGAAACCACACAAGCTAGAACCCGACTGGGCTCCGAAAGATCCAATCTCACAAATTGGTTGGCTAAGGCCTGAATATCCATCACCATAGGCCTTTGTGCTGCTGGTAAATAAGCCAAACTCCCCAAACTCTCTGCCCGACAGCTCAAAGCATCGGCCACCATATTGGTCTTGCCCGGGTGATATAAGATAGTGATGTCATAATCCTTCAACATCTCTAGCCACCTCCTCTGACGCAAATTAAGGTCTTTCTGCTTGAACAGATGCTGCAAACTCCAGTGATCAGTATAAATCTCATAAGGCACACCGTACAAGTAATGACGCCAGATCTTCAAGGCATGAACAATGGTAGCTAACTCAAGATCATGGACAGGATAATTCTTCTCATGTATCTTCAACTGTCTAGACGCGTAGGCAATCACCCTACCGTCCTGCATCAATACCGCTCCAAGGCCAACTCTCGAGGCATCATAATCGACAGTATAAGACCCCAAACCGGTAGACAATATCAAAACTGGGGCTTTAATTAAGGATGTCTTGAGCTTTTGAAAGCTCTCCTTGCACTCTTCCATCCATTGGAACGGAGCACCCTTCTGGGTCAGTCTGGTCATAGGTGGTGCAATAGATAAAAACCCCTGAACAAATCGACGGTAATAACCCGCCAAGCCAAGAAAACTACGGATCTTTGTAGCCGAGGATGGTTTAGGCCAACTCTGCATGGCCTTTACCTTCTTCGGATCCACCTGAATACACTCTCTCGAGACCACATGACCCAAGAACAACACGGAATCCAACCAAAACTCACATTTCGAGAACTTAGCATACAACTTCTTTTCTCTCAAGGTCTAGAGCACTGTCCTCAGGTGCTGCTCATGATCTTCCCAACTCCGGGAATATACCAGAATGTCATCAATAAAGATAATCACGAATGAATTCAGATATGGCCGGAAAACACTGTGCATCAGATGCATGAACACTGATGGGGCATTAGTCAGCCCAAATGACATAATAAGGAACTCGTAATGACCATACCGAGTCCTGAAGGCAGTCTTCGGGATATCTAGCTCCCAAATCTTCAACTGATGATAGCCTAAATGCAAGTCAATCTTAGAAAACACACAAGCACCCTGTAGCTGGTCAAACATGTCATTAATACGAGGTAAAAGGATAATGGTTCTTCACTGTCACCTTATTCAACAGGCAATAATTGATACACATACGCATATAACCATTCTTCTTCTTCATAAATAAGACAGGAGCACCCCAAGGCGATACACCGGGCCGAATGAAACCCTTATCAAGTAATTCCTGCAACTGCTCCTTCAACTCCTTCAACTCAGGAGGAGCCATACGGTACGGGGGAATAGAAATGGATGAGTGCCCGGCAACAAATCAATGCCAAAATCAATATCTCTATCAGGTGGCATGCCCGAAAGATCAGCTGGAAACACATTAGAGAAATCCCGTACTACTAGAACTGAATCAATAGAAGGAGTATCCATACTGACGTCTCTCACATAAACTAAGTACGCATCACAACCTTTCTCAACCATACGTTGTGCCTTAATGAAAGAAATAACTCTATTGGGAGTGTGACCTAAAGCACCCCTCCACTCAATACGCGGTACACCTGGCATGGCCAGTGTCACGGTTTTGGCGTGACATTCAAGAATAGTATAATGGGGCGAAAACCAATCCATGCCCAAGATAATATCAAAATCGACCATGCTGAGCAATAATAAATTGGCTCTGGCCTCAAAACCACAAAGAACAACCAAACATGACCGATAAACGTGGTCCACAACAAGAGAATCACCCACAGGAGTAGAAACATAAACTAGGGAACCCAAAGAATCCCGAGATACACCCAAATACTGAGCAAAATAAGAAGACACATAAGAATAACTGGAGCCTGAATCAAATAGAACCGATGCATCTCTGTGACAGACCAAGATAGTACCTGTGATGATAGAATCAGAGGCGACAACCTCAGTACGGGCAGGGAGAGCATAGTATCTGGCCTGACCTCCCCCTCGAGGGCGACCTATACCTCCTCAACCTCCACCTCTAGATGGCTGGGCCAGTAGAGTAGCAATGGGTGCTGGGACTATAGCCTGAGAACTCTACGGGGGCATGTTATGGCTGAGGAGTCTGTAGAGGTGCACGCCTCCTATGTCTGGGGCAATCCCTCACCATATGGCATGTTTCACCACACTCAAAACAAGCTCTGGGAGGATATGGCAGTTGTGACTGGCTCGGGCCACGTCTGCTGGACTAACCACTGGAAGCACCCCGTGCAGGAGGTGCACTAGATACTGGAGGTGCATAATAAGGCTCCTGTGGCCTAGGCGGAGTTGGAATACCTCTAGCAGCTGGAAGAGCTGAGTGAATAGGGCGACCCATGTGACCCCTACCATAGCGACATGCAGCTGGGGCATGGGCACCACAATAATGGCCCGACTCTCGAGACCTCTTGGCCTCTCTCTCCTCTCTGTCCCTAGCGTGCATACCCTCATAAGCCATGCTAGATATGATGCTGGGAATAAGCCTTTCAATGAACCGGCGAACCTTCTCGCGAACCGTAGAAACCAAAGCTGGTGCATGTCTACCCAAGTCAGTTTAACGGACAGCATACCCCGAGACAGTCATAGTACCCTGGCGCAAATGCTCAAACTCCGCGCGCCAGGCATCCCTAAGACTCTGGGGGACATACTCCCTCGTGAACATATCTAAAAACTGAGCCTAAGTCAGGGAAGCTACCTTATTTGGACTGTGTAACTCATAAGCACGCCACTACTAATAGGCGACTCCTCGAAGCTGGAAGGTAGTGAATGAAACCCCACTCGATCCTAATATGCCCATAGTACGGAGGATACGGTAGCGCTCCTCAAGAAATCCAAGGGCATCCTCTGAGGCTAGTCCGCTAAAAGTCGGAGGCTGATACTTCTTGAACCTCTCAAGCCTCTTCTGCTCCTCCTCTGAAGTTGTTGCCCTCTCCTCGGACTGGGCTGGGGCTACCGGCTGTACAGGAATAGCCTCTGGGACCTGATCAATATGCACTTGTTGCTCAGGAGTTCGGGCGGAGGGAGTCTGTGCTCCTCCCCTGGCTTGGGATGTAGTTGCAATAAGGGGAAGCAACCCTTCCTGAGCTAGAGTGGTGTACATAGTCATAAACTGTGCCAAAGTCTCCTGGAGTGCTGGAGTAGTAGTAGCAGACGCATCAGGTGTCTAGACTCTGGCTGGTACTGCTGGTGGTACCTCGGCGGCAACTCACGCGGGTGCTCTGGCTGCACCACGAGCGCGTCCTTGGCCTCTACCCCGGACCCAGCCTCTAACGGCTCCAGTATGGGGCGCGGGTGCCTGATCATCTCGAGTAGCACGTGTCCTTACCATCTGTGAGAGAATAGAAGACAAAAATTTAGAATTGTGATATCAAAAATCTCGCATGACAAGGAAATCAAACGAATGGAATTTTCCTAACAGCTACATAGCCTCTCGTAGATAAGTACAGACGTCTCCGTACCGATCAGCGAGACTCTAATAAACCGACTTGTGATTCATGAATCGTATGAACCTAGAGCTCTAATACCAACTTGTCACGACCCCGGTTCGCCCTGCGTGAACCATCGTGACGGCACCTAGTCTCTACGACTAGGTAAGCCTACATAGCGGAAGATAAACCAATTTATAGAAAATAAAGCAAATTAAAAATAACAAAAGTGAGGTAATAAATAGCGTCTAAATGTGCCGCTTGGCATACAAAATACATAAATCCAAGACCCGAAAACCCATGAATCCCAAGCTAAGAAGTACTACATAGCTCTAACTCCAGAATATCTAACAAGAACTGAAATACAGAAGGGCTAATACTAAACAGCAAGAATAGAAAGAGACTCCTCGGTCAGTGGACGCGACAGATATACCTCGAAGTCACTATAGCAGTCGCCTCGCCTTAGGGGTGGTAGGATTGAGTCGAAGTACCTGGATCTGCACATGTAAAACATGCGCAGGAAGGGCATGAGTACACCACAGTGGTACTCAGTAAGTACCAAGACTAACCTTGGTTGGGTGGTGATCAGTTCGGACTCAACCCTTGAGAAGAGTGGGCGCTAACAACGTTTACCCGATAGTGGTTTCAGGGTCAATTTCCTCAGGGAGCTAGTTATGGGAATCGAGTATTTGTGGAGTCTAGGAAGGTGTTTTAGCTCATAATTTTTGCTTCTATCATTTTTGGTTTTTTTCTTTTGTTTATCAACTAAATTTATCAACTACAATTATAAACTAAATTATGCTAAGTAATGATGCTAGTGGTATGCAATAAGAGAGAAGCACTAGGGTTGTAGCACTTGCCTAGGTGACTAATTAACGGGTATAGAATTTCTAATGCAAGGATGATAATTGAGGGAAATATGATAATCGTTGCACTTAGCACTCACTCTAACTCCTCTCGGTAGAGAGAGTGATTTTGCCCAATTGACTCTCTCGAGACCAATTGGGTAGGATAATTTGCCCAAGCAACTAATGGTTCAAGTAGGATAGTTACTCTCTCGAGGTTTAACCCGTTACTTGGAACTACCATTCTCATGAGTCCATCCCAAATCCTTGTTGGGTTAATTGTGAGGTCATAGACTCTCTTTCTCAAGAAGAGTCAAGACCCACTAAGCTAGACTTAGTATTTGCAACCACCAAATCCAAGTAAAAACATACAATCAATCCATATACCAAACACCCAACATCATCCAAGCATTAAGCAAAAACACCCATTAATTACCCACACTAGGGTTGAGCCACAACCCTAGCTAATGGGTTTAGCTAGACATAGAAGAAGTAGAAATAAAAGAAATAATAGAAGAAATTGACATAATCATTAACTAAAAGATTAATCTACTTGAATCCACGTCAGTTGTAAGAGCAAATTGCCTAAAGTAGGCTAATAAAAATTGTCTCGTGCTCAGCTGCTCAGATCAATTCCAAAAAACTATCTCTAAAAAAATAAATGTTCTATTTATACTACACAGGAAAAACCGGACAAAAATACCCCTGAGGGTCTGGCGCGGACCACATAGAAATGTCACGCGGCCGCGTAGGGCAAATGGCTTTCATATCTAGGCTTCTGGACTTGAGGATGCGGACCGCGTCAAAATGCCACCCGGCCGCATAGGTTGAGTCATGCAGACCACGTGGAAATGGTGCGCGGCCGCACAGGTGTGGTCATGCGGACCGCATAGAAATGGTACGTGGCCGCACTGTAGAAATTGTCCCATTTTTGGCTCTCTGATCTTTTACCCACGCGGACCGCACTGATTTGGTGTGCGGCCGCGTGGGACTTTTCCTTATCTTTTTGGGCCTCTGATCAACCATCATTGCGGACCATGTGAAAATGAATGCGGTCCGCGTGGAGCTTCTTCAGAATTGTTGCTTCTCTGAACTTTTCTGCGCGGCCGCATGACAAATAAGTGCGGACCGCGCAGCTTGGGCTTTAGCTTGATAGCTGTCTGAACCTACCTGTGCGTCCGCACCTCAAAACAGTGGGGTCTGCACAGGTCATTTACTTCCCAACTTTCAGTCATCTTTTGGCGCTTGGCAGGTTTCACTCCTTCTTCGAGCCGATTTGTGGTGTTCATCATCTAGTCGCTCAAACCTGCAATCAAGCGCAACTTGTAAGCAATTCAAGACTAATCAAGCGCAATTTATGCATAAAGCTTAGGTAAGAATGGGTATAAAACATGCACAATTCATAGTTATCAACTCCCCCAAACTTAAACCTTTGCTTGTCCTCAAGCAATTAAAATGAGACCTACCCCTCAATAGAAAACATCCAAGTAATTCCTGTTTGTCCTAAAGTAACCTCAATCAAGCATCAATTGGGACTAACAATTGCCCTCAATACGAATGCATCATTAACACATTTAAAACTTTTGAAAACTTGTGGATCAAGTGTGACACAAGAGCCTCAAGGGTTGACACATCTCATCAAGGAACCTTTCTCAAGTACTTTGGTCATGGTGGAACCCAAACTTACACATCCTCGACTCTACCTAAGTGAACCTCACCTTTAAGAGTAATTGCACACAAATCGAGGTAGAGGGATTTTTCGCTCATCTCTCTCAAAGAAGAGACCCTAAGTCCGGCTCTAAGTACCATATGCTTGCCCTTCATGTAAGTATCCACTAATGTAGGCTTCCCTCAACTCAAGATCATATAGGGCTTTTGAGGAGTCATTGTGAAGGCTTTTGGGTAAAGGTAGGATATGCTTTCGTTCACATGGGTTCAATCTTCCCCTAAGCACTTCTTTTGATTCGTTTTGGCACACTTTCTTGACTCATTTGAGCATTTTTTCTTTCAAGGGTTTAGAGAGATACAATGTCACTCTTTCTTTTTGCAATTCAAACCTTTCTCCTTTTTGTTCACTTTTTTCGCATCTTTTTCCATTTTTTTTTCATTGCCTTCCTTTTCTTTTTGCGTTTGTGCCTTTTCTACCACATTGGTGCCTTTCTTGTCTCTCCCCCAAACTTAGATATATGCTATTATTCAAGGGAAGATTTTTGGGTGCCAAGAGAGGGTTTCATTAAAAACGGGTATAGGCTTGTAACTTTGGTTCATGAAAGAAGAAGGTTTAAGGCTAAAAAGGGGTGGACTACGGATCATTGCGTTGGTAGGTCATAAAATGGATCAAGTTAGCATTTTTGGATCAAGGAGAGCCTACAATCACGTCTCAAGTCAAGTTCCACCTATGATTTTGCCTCAACAAACATTCGGGGCAAGTTCTAGACCATTGGCTCAGTACTTGGGCTCACAAATCGAATTCTCGCCACATATACACTCAAGGATTGCCAAAAATGGAGTCGAGGGCCCACAACGACCTTAGTCACGATTAAAGCGCACAATGGCCCATATTGACCACATGATGATTGTTTGGTCAACACAAGAGTCTCAAGGCCACGACTTTCACCATCCTAAACACAACTTAATGTCTTTGACCATAAGATCAAAGGCAAATGTGCTAGGCCCAAGTGAAGCTTTGCTTGAGGTACCTTTAACTACAAAAACTTGAAAATAAAAAAAGAAAAATCAAAAACTGACTCAACCCTTAAGAAAGTTGTCACGCTATCTATCATTGGGAAGAGCCACCCGGTTCACACAACACTCTACCCTTGGAAAGAACCGTGGCATTAAGAAAACCAAGGGCTTATTGCAACATCAAAGCGAAACCAAAAAGAGGCTACGAGCCTAACTTTGCACTAAAACGAAGATTTTTAACGAAAATAACAAAAATAGAAAGAAAACTCAAATGATAGCCAAATGAATATGTACACACGGGGAGTAGAATATACAACTAAGGGAGTTCAAAATGAAAATTTATATACAAACCATCTATGTCTATGAATGTATTGAGAGTAGAAAATATATGCAATCCTCTAGTTCATCAAAAACAAAAAGTAGGGCCACACCGCCACGAATAAGAGCTAGCATTGTCCCCAATGCTAACTACCAAATAAAACATCAAAAACAGTCAAAGGATATAGAATTGCACCTCAAGCCTCATCAACTGCCCTGTGCTGGTCAGTGGCTCCCGTGTCCTCTATACTGGCAGGGACCTCAGACTGGTCCCCAACCTACTGCTGCTGTGCTGTTGGGACAGGTGCCTGCTCCGGGTCTGGCTCATCAACTGAAGGGGCACTGGAGGGACCCTCACGCTCGGGAGCGACTGATATCACAACTCCCTCAGTGTTGGGGAGTTTTCTATTCTTCTTCGGCCTGTGCTCCTCCTCATGTGGCTGCTCAACTGGTGACTCTACAGCCGGCTCCTCAAACAACAAGTCTAGTGGCAGCTGATCCGCCACTAGCTTGTCCACCTGCTCCTTCAATGCTGCCACCGACTCCTTCGAGGCTTTTGTCTTTCTCAGCTTTCTGTGCTCCTTGGCCAAGCTCTTAAGTGCCTTGCTATGCTCACCGACTGCCTTGGCCAAGGAATCCTGCTTTGCCATCATCTGCTCCTGGTTGGTCAGGATTTTCTTCAAAGTCTCCTCAATAGAAACAGGGATCTCAACAGTTACTGGTGCTCGGTGAGCCTGTACGACTGTGGTCAATGTGGACAACTTGGATGTCGCTACCGACATCCAGTTGTTCAGACTGGCTAATGAGTGCGTGAGCTGGTTGGCGGTGAATCTGTGAGTCTTTGATACCGGGATCACCGGATCAACTGAGGTGGAAGGGGGTGCTGTGGAAGGTCCTGGGGGCACTGTACTGGTCTCAGTGGGCTGCTCAATGGCAGCTGGCTCTTCAGACTGGCCAGCTGCGGAAGAAGTGGAGGCTTGGCTCTTCTTGGTATTCTTTGAGTTGTCGGGACCTTTTTGATCATAACACGAATATGGGCTTACCGCAGGTACCATAACATCATATTTCTTCTTTTCCACCCCCGGCTCTTTGAAGTACAGGGTCAATGTGTTAGGGAAAGGGTAGTTTGTATTTGTTTCATTTCCCACCGTAGAAATCACCCTATGCATAATGTTGCCCACATTCAATGGGAATCCGGCCATGATGGAAGCAACCAATATAGCACGATCAATGGGGACGGAGTGATCATGTGTTGTCGGGTCAAGCCGATTGCACACGAATGTCAACCACCCTTTTGCTTCAAAGTTCAGGGTGTTTCGGAATATCTTCTCCTGTGCCTTGAGCCACACCGGGACTGTACGTGGAGCTGCTAAAATCTCAGCTAACCACGGGCGAGCTTTTTCTTTCATAGCCAACTTTTCCAAGTATTTAGAGTCATCCTCATCCGCAAACCCCAAGAATTCATTAAGAGTCTTCCCATCAAATAGCACGATCTTGTCCCTCACTTTTGTAGCTGTGGAGCCCCGAACTACATGGTGAACATTGCTATAAAATTCCTTCACCATGTGCTCATTTGCCAATCCCACTCGTTCTTTGAAGAAGCTCCAAACCTCTCTCGTATGGAACTGTGCTTTTACGTGAGGGTTGTGAGGAACCAAATCAGCATCAATAAACTGCCTCTCCGGAATGAGCTTTCTCCNTGTCCTCCACTCTCCCCTGATATTGAAGCTGTGGGAGAAGTGGAGTATTTGTCATCGCTACCCTTTTCTGTTCTGGACTCATCAGACG
Source organism: Nicotiana glauca (assembly GCA_026770625.1). Lineage (NCBI taxonomy): Eukaryota > Viridiplantae > Streptophyta > Magnoliopsida > Solanales > Solanaceae > Nicotiana > Nicotiana glauca. Next base: position 30,251 of record MU688159.1, on the reverse strand, counting down.
AGTCTGAAAATACCACATTCATTGGCCTCTTGGAGGTGGCCACATTTGCCTGCTCAGGGGAAGAAGACTCTGGTGCGGGAACCTCCACGGACATGTGTGTGGGGGAGGACTCTGAAGTCACACTCCGGGAGGGGGCATACTCACTACCAGTTGACTGAGAAGCAGCCCTGTCGGCTGTCCGAATTATCTTTCTGTTTTTCTTCATAGTCTCCCTGTCCTTGGCAGTGAGTTTTACCACCCTTCTAATTGTCTTCCCTCGGGAAGAACCACCCCTCCCGGTTTGCTTCTCTTTGCCCCCACGTTGTGGTTGTGCACCTCCTCGTTTTTCACCATTTTCTGCAAGAGATACAAGTCTAAAATTGTTAGTAGAAGCACATAAGGAGTGGACAGTTTAAAATTCAATGCACAATTGCAGCCACAGTATTGCAAACAGGAGGAACGCGGACCGCACAGAAAAGTCACGCGGTCCGCACAGGCAAATCATTACAATTACCATCTCTCTGAACCTAACCTACGCGGACCGCACTGTTTTGGATTGCGGCCGCGTAGGTCCAGCGCGGACCGCACAAAAATATCACGCGGTCCGCACAGATCAAGCTCTTGAATATACACTTCTCTGAACCTTGGCCACACGGTCCGCACTATTTTGGACCACGGCCGCGCTGGGTTCACACGGACGGCACAGAAATGGTCACGTGGACCGCGCAGTGGAATTTTTTCAATTACCAATCAAAGCACGCGGACCGCACACAAATGTTGTGCGGCCGCGTAGGGCAAACATGACTGGGTAGGTTCTTTTATTCTTTTTAGTCCAATTTTTAACGTCCTAAGTGTCCCTACTCAGTGGTTTCAATCAAGAACATATGCCCAACTTCAATGAGTATTCACAAACCCTATTCTAACAACTAACTAATATGAACAAGGAAGAAATAGAAAGAAATTAAGAAGTTAATCTAATAGAAATCAATTAAAATAAACACAAATTAAACTAAGAATTGAAATACAGATGAGTTGTTACCAGGGATTAATGAGAGTGAAAATATTGCACAAGTTATGCGAGTGAACAGTAGAAAGGTACTCTCAGATGAAAATTTGCGAAAAGGTTTAAAGGAGGCCCAAGGCTCCTATTTATAGAAGACCGTGGGGCCCATTCCTTACCTACCTGCGCGGCCGCACAAAAATGGCACGCGGACCGCGCAGGGTTTTTCACCCTTGGAGTATTAGCAAAGCCCACGCGGACCGCACTGTTTTGGTGCGCGGCCGCGTGGGAAACTTCAGAGACCCATCCCAACAGGCAATTTCCACGCGGTCCGCACTGTTTTGGTGCGCGGCCGCGTGGAAAACTTCAGAGACTTGCCAATTTATGTTTTTCCAGCGCGGACCGCACAAAAATGTTATGCGGCCGCGCTGGGTCTTCTGAGTTCAATTCCTTATCATTTCAATCCCACGCGGACCGCACTGTTTTGGTGTGCGGCCGCGTGGGCACTGTTCAGAGACTGCTCATTTTTCACTTTTGCCCTGCACTGATTCAACATTATCCCTGCAACACTTCACAAACTATCAGCTCAAAAATCCTACTCTACAAAGGAAAAATAAAGAAATTCAAAAGACATGGGTTGCCTCCCAAGAAGCGCCTGATTTAACGTCGCGGCACGACGCGGGTTACCATCATCTCACTTCAAGTGAATAAGCGCCACCACGTGGCTGTCATCAACCTTGCCCAAGTAATGTTTGACACGATGCCCATTAACCCAGAATACTTCACCATTTTTGTTTTTGAGATCAAGGGCACCGAAAGGAGTTACAAAAACCACTTCAAAGGGACCACTCCATTTGGATTTGAGCTTCCCCGGAAATAACCTTAGCCTTGAGTTGAAGAGAAGGACCATATCACCAACTTTGAATTCTTTACCCCGAGCATACTTATCATGGAGGTACTTCATCTTGTCCTTATACAAGGACGAGCTGGAGTAAGCATGGAATCTAAACTCATCAAGTTCATTCAATTGTTCCACTCGGAGGTTGGCCGCAACATCCCATTCCAAATTTAACCTTTTCAAAGCCCACATCGCCTTATGCTCTAGTTCCACCGGGAGATGACAAGCCTTACCAAACACCAATCGATATGGAGACATACCAATTGGAGTCTTGTACGCCGTCCTATAAGCCCAAAGAGCATCATCCAACTTTTTTGACCAATCGGTCCTATTCGCATTCACTGTTTTGGACAAAATACTCTTAATTTCCCTATTAGAAGCCTCCACTTGGCCACTTGCTTGCGGATGGTATGGGGTAGTCACCTTGTGGTTAACTCCATATTTGGTGAGCAAAGAATCAAAGGCCTTGTTGCAAAAATGGGACCCCCCATCACTAATGATAGCACGAGGGGTTCCAAATCTAGTGAATATCTGCTTCTTCAAGAATGCCACGACACTCCGGGCTTCATTGTTGGGAAGAGCCACGGCTTCAACCCACTTGGAGACATAATCTACCGCCACGAGAATATATGTGTTCCCACAAGAGCTTACAAACGGGCCCATGAAGTCAATGCCCCACACATCAAAAATATCAACCTCTAGAATGGTGTTAAGAGGCATCTCATCCCTTTTAGAAATCCCGCCGGCTCGTTGACATGCATCACACTTTTTCACCAAATTGCTTGCATCTTGAAACAAGGTCGGCCAATAGAAACCACAACTTAGAACCTTTGATGCCGTTCTCACTCCCCCATGATGACCACCATAAGGAGAAGAGTGGCAAGCTTCCAATATGCTCAATTGTTCTTCTTCCGGGACACAACGACGAATTACACCATCGGTGCAAATTTTGAACAAGTAGGGCTCGTCCCAATAGTAATCCAAACTATCCCGCTTGAGTTTCTTCCTTTGGTTAGAAGAGAGCTCATACGGGACTATACCGGTCACAAGATAATTGGCCACATCGGCAAACCACGGCATATCATGCATAGACACCGCAAGGAGTTGTTCATCCGGAAAAGCATCATTAATCTCAACACCATTGCTCGGTCTTCCTTCTTCCTCTAGCCGGGACAAGTGATCCGCGACTTGATTTTCACTTCCTTTTCTATCCACAATCTCTAGATCAAATTCTTGCAAGAGTAATACCCATCTCATCAACCTCGCCTTCGAGTCTTTCTTTGTCATCAAATACCTAAGGGCGGCATGATCGGTATGGATAATCACCTTGGCCCCCATAAGGTATGGTCGGAACTTTTCCATGGCGAACACAATAGCTAGCAACTCCTTCTCGGTGACTGTATAGTTCTTTTGAGCCTCATTCATCGTCTTGCTTGCGTAGTACACCGGATGGAACATTTTGTTAATTCTTTGGCCAATCACCGCACCAACCGCTACATCACTAGCGTCACACATCAACTCAAAAGGCAAATCCCAATTTGGTGCGGTGATAATGGGAGTGGTAGTCAACTTGTGTTTCAACAATTCAAAGGACTCCATACACTTCTCATCAAATACAAACTTCACATCCTTCTCTAGTAGCTTGCACAATGGGTTCACAACCTTTGAAAAATCCTTGATGAAACGCCGGTAGAATCCGGCATGACCTAAGAAACTCCTCACCCCCTTAACAGAGGTGGGGGGAGGAAGCCTCGAGATAACCTCTATCTTTGCCTTGTCAACTTCAATGCCATTCTTTGAAATCTTATGCCCCAATACAATTCCTTCTTGCACCATGAAGTGACATTTTTCCCAGTTTAACACAAGGTTGGTCTCCTCGCATCTCTTCAACACTCTATCCAAGTTCCCTAAGCATTCATCAAATGAGTCCCCCACCACGCTAAAATCGTCCATGAACACCTCCAGAATGTCCTCCACCATGTCGGTGAAGATTGCCATCATGCATCTTTGGAAAGTTGCCGGAGCATTACAAAGTCCAAACGGCATCCTTGAGAAAGCGAATGTGCCATATGGACAAGTGAATGTTGTCTTTTCTTGATCCTCCGGGGCAATGAGAATTTGGTTATACCCCGAATAGCCATCAAGGAAGCAATAATAAGCCCGGCCCGCTAAACGATCAAGCATTTGGTCCAAAAATGGTAGAGGGAAATGATCCTTCCTAGTGACCTTGTTGAGCTTTCTATAATCCATGCACACTCTCCAACCCGTGACCGTGCGGGTCGGAATCAATTCATTGTTTGCATTTGTGACAACCGTGATACCACCCTTCTTTGGAACACATTGGACCGGGGAGGTCCATGAACTATCCGATATTGGGTAAACCACACCGGCATCCAACCACTTGATAATCTCCTTCTTGACTACCTCTTGCATAGCTTCATTTAGTCTTCTTTGGTGTTCAAGCGACGGCCTTGCATCTTCCTCCAAAATGATCTTATGCATGCAAAAGGCGGGGCTTATGCCCCGAATATCCGCCAACGTCCATCCAATCGCCCGCTTGCGCTTTTGTAAAACCGCCAAAGTGGCGTCCACCTGCAAGTTAGTTAAGCAAGACGAAAGAATAACAGGCAAAGTGAAATTGGGACCCAAGTACTCATACCTGAGGTGAGGAGGGAGTGGTTTCAACTCCAACACCGGCGGCTCCTCAATAGATGGCTTTGTTGGAGGGGTCTTGCGATTCTCAAGGTCCAATGACAACTTTCTCGGCTCATAAGAGTACGAGCCCATACCATGCAAAGCATTTACACATTCAATTCTCCCGGCATCATCATTAGCCTCCATGTTCAAAAGCACCGCTTCAAGTGGGTCTTCAACATTGATCATTGCGCTTGTGTCATCCACTATCACCACCGTGACAATGTCGACAAACGAGCAAACTTCGGTACTATTTGGTTGCCTCATAGATTTGCACACATGGAACACTACCTTTTCATTACCAACACGGAAGGTCAACTCTCCCACCTCGACATCAACCAAAGCTTTCCCGGTTGCTAAGAAAGGCCTTCCAAGAATAATTGGGACTTCAAAGTCCACCTCACAATCAAGAATCACGAAATCGTCCGGCAAGATGAACTTATCAACTCGAACAAGGACGTCGTCGATGATACCCAAAGTCCGCTTCATAGACCTATCTGCCATTTGGAGCCTCATTGAAGTCGAGCGAGGTTGCCCAATCCCCAAAGTTTTGAACACTGAATATGGCATTAAGTTGATGCTTGCCCCCAAGTCACAAAGGGCTTTTGCAAAGTCGGCGCTTCCAATAGTGCATGGTATAGTGAATGCACCGGGGTCCTCAAGCTTAGGAGCCATAGATTGTACAATTGCGCTCACTTGATGGGTCATTTTGATCGTCTCACACTCCATTTATCTCTTCTTCATGACCAAATCTTTCATGAATTTCGCATACCCGGGCATTTGCTCGAGTGCCTCCACTAAAGGCACATTGATAGTCAAACTCTTCATCATATCAATGAATTTCTTAAATTAGTTATCATTCTTTTGTTTGGCCAAACGTTGAGGGTAGGGCGGAGGAGGCCTAGGCAAGGGTGCCTTGGCTTTTGGAACCTCCGGCTC
>MU688159.1:0-24031 GCA_026770625.1 Nicotiana glauca | reverse complement strand
TTGAGCCACAACCCTAGCTAATGGGTTTAGCTAGACATGGAAGAAGTAGAAATAAAAGAAATACTAGAAGAAATTGACATAATCATTAACTACAAGATTAATCTACTTGAATCCACGTTAGTTGTAAGAGAAAATTGCCTAAAGTAGGCTAATAAAAATTGTCTCGTGCTCAGCTGCTCAGATCAATTCCAAAAAACTATCTCTAAAAAAATAAAAAGTTCTATTTATACTACACAGGAAAAACCAGACAAAAATACCCCTGAGGGTCTGGCGCGGACTGCATAGAAATGTCATGCGGCCGCGTAGGGCAAATGGCTTTCATAGCTGGGCTTCAGGACTTGAGGATGCGGACCGCGTCAAAATGCCACGCGGCCGCATAGGTTGAGTCATGCGGACAGCGTGGAAATGGTGTGCAGCCGCACAGGTGTGGTCATGCGGACCGCATAGAAATGGTGTGCGGCCGCACTGTAGAAATTGTCCCATTTTTGGCTCTCTGATCTTTTACCCACGCGGACCGCACTGATTTGGTGTGCGGCCGCGTGGGACTTTTCCTTATCTTTTTGGGCCTCTGATCAACCATCATTGCGGACCGTGTGAAAATGAATGCGGTCCGCGTGGAGCTTCTTCAGAATTGTTGCTTCTCTGAACTTTTCTGCGCGGCCGCATGACAAATAAGTGCGGACCGCGCAGCTTGGGCTTTAGCTTGATAGCTGTCTGAACCTACCTGTGCGGCCACACCTCAAAACAGTGCGGTCCGCACAGGTCATCTACTTCCCAACTTTCAATCATCTTTTGGCACTTGGCAGGTTTCACTCCTTCTTCGAGCCGATTTGTGGTATTCATCATCTAGTCGCTCAAACCTGCAATCAAGCGCAACTTGTAAGCAATTCAGGAATAATCAAGCGCAATTTATGCATAAAGCTTAGGTAAGAATGGGTATAAAACATGCACAATTCATAGTTATCAGGTGGTGATAAGGAAGGTCAGGGCCCTACTGAGGTTATATAAGATATAAGGTTTAACAGTGTGAAAATAAATAGTGTAATAAGTAACACAGGATATGAAGGACAAGAACAATTATTACAGAGGAAGTAAAAACACAGAAAAAGAATACAACTCAGCTCCAAGATAACAACCAAGGATCTCTTAGGATACCGCCCTGTAGCCCCCAAATATAAATATCCTATCCAGTAGATCTCCCGAGTGCAGTCCCGTAGTACAACTCGTAAATGCGCGGGAATCTATTGGGTGCAATCCCGTAGTTCCAATGTAAAAGTGCAGGGGGATCTCCCGGAATGCAATTTCGTAGTCCTAAAGTAAACATATAGGGGAGCTCCCGGGATACCATCCCGTAGTCCCAAAGTAAATACACAGCAGCAACAAGAACTCAATTCAATCAATTTTATATCAAGATGCAGCAGGTAATCCTAACCTAGCATGTTTCACGTAATACAAATAAGGCAGTTAAGGCAAATAGAGCAATTTACTTAAGTAGACAAGCTTCTCTAGGCTAACAGCAGGCTTAATTTCCAAACAGTGTAAGCACGAAAAGGAATAACACAATTCAAGGCTATTTTTAATGAAAATAAAATGGATTTCCAACAATAAGCACAAGTACGTGCTCATCACCTCACGTACCAAGCATTTCAATTATCACAATATCAATCCTAAGGGGAAAGGTCCCCCACACAAGGTTAGACAAGCCACTTACCTCGAACCGACTCAAATGTCAACCCGAAACCACGTTTTTGCCACGAGTATCCAACTCCAAATGGCTCAAATCTATTCAATTAAATTTCACAATGTAAATAACATTTCAAGTAACTGATTCTACAATTAAATTCTAAGCTAATACGCAAAATTAGGTAAAATAACAAAAACACCCCTCGAGCCCACGTCTCAGAATCGGGTGAAATTTATATTTCCAGAATCATCACACTCTTACGAGTTCATTCATACCAAAATTACCAAAATCGGACCTCAAATGGTCCATCAAATCCTCAGTCAAAGGTCTCCAATACTAAGCCCTAGCTTACAAAAATTTTCACCCTAAATTTTCATCATATCTAGCTCTAATTCGTGAAATAATGACATAGGAAGGAGTTTTAAGTCCAAATTCCTTACCTCAATGAAGTTCCCTTGAAATCCCTCTTTCAAATCGCCCAAAAAGCTCCAAAGCCGAGATAAAAACGGTGAAAATAACCCCAAGGTCGCGGAACCGCTTTTAAATCAACTGTCCAGTAGTTTCCGCATCTGCGACCTGTGAACCGCTTTTGCGGTCCCGCATATGCGGCCTTATGACCGCTTTTGCGATTCTTAACTGAACGGACCAAACCGACTTGCGCTCAGCATTCCGCACCTCCGGCTTCGCAGGTGCGTTCCCATAACCGCATCTGCCGTCCCCTGACATTTCATCAAATCTGCTTCTGCGGCTCCCCTTCCGCATGTGCGGCATCGCACCTGCGGTTCCCAAACCGTAGGTGCAGAAATACTAGAAGCAGCAAAGTTCAGCAGCTGCACATACCCTTCAAACTCCCCAACAACTATCCGAAATCATCCCGAGGCCCCCGGGACCTCAACCAAAGACACCAACAAGTCTAATACCACTGTCCAAACTTGTACCAATCCTTAAAACACCTAGAACAACATCGAAACCTCAAATTAACCATGGATCAAGCCTAAGAACTCCAAATTTCCCAAAATACGGTTTTGATCAAAAAGTCTATCAAATCTAGTCCGAATGATCTGAAATTTTACACACACGTCACATTCAACACTATGAAGCTACACCAACTTTTATAATTCCATTTCGACCATCGGATCGATATCTCACTATCAACCGAAAATTGTAAAAATCTAACTTTCGGCATTTCAAGCCTAAATTAGCTACGGACCTCCAATACACAATCCAACTATGCCCCTAAACCCGAAATAACCCAACAGAGCTAACGAATTGTCAGATTTCTATTTTGAGGCTATCTTCACACTTTTCCAATTACGGTCAACTTTCCAGCACTTAAGCTCTCATTTAGGGACTAAGTGTCCCAAAGCTCTCTGAACTTCAAAACCGACCATCCCGGCAATTCAAAATAGCAGAAATAGAGACGGGGAAAATAGTAAATAGGGGATCAGGGCATAAATTTTAAAAATGACTTGTCGGGTCGTTACAAGTGAGCGCGAGTACCCATTGTGATATGAGATATAGCCCGAGGGGCTGGTGTTCTTCCATGTTATTGCCCGAGGGGCTGATTTTGTTGACATTGTGCCCGAGGGGCATATTTTACGTGTTTATCTTTTCTGGCTGCCTTTCATTTATTTGTTTTACTGTTAAAAAGTTTTTTTAAAGAAGCTTATACCGGACTAAGGTTTTTTTGTGAGATATCACTATTTTATTGCACTTTATTGGTTTCACTCTTCTTTTTTAAAGCATGTTGTTGTGATGTTACGTGATTTCTTATCGCTTAGTCTTCGTTTATTGTTATTACTCATTGAGTTGGAGTATTCACTTTATTCCCTGCACCCTGTGTGTAGATTCAGGCACTTCAGGTCCTACTAGTGAGGGTTGATAGCTTCTAGCAGGTTTCTGGAGTCCACTAGGTAGCTACTCGGCATTTGCAGCCTAGTGTTCCTCCCTCTTATCATTATTTCTTTCGCTCGTACAGGATTTGTAATAGACTGTGTAGTCCCTTTTCTACATTTCGAGATTTATGATAGATGCTCATGACTGGTGATACCCTGATATCGGGCTGAGTTGGTTTTTCTGTAAATTGTACTATTTCGCTTCTATTTTGGAATTATTAGCATGTTAATAACTTAAATTGTGTTATTATAAATTTTAAAAAGGAATTGGGAGTTTTGTCGGTTGGCCTTGTCTTCACGAGAGGCGCCATCATGTCCGGGTCTGGTTTTAGGGTCGTGACAAGTTGGTATTAGAGCCTAGGTTACATAGATCTCACGAGTCATGAGCAGGTTTAGTAGAGTCTTCGGATCGGTTCGGAGACATTTGTATTTATCCTCGAGAGGCTGCCGAACCTTTAGGAAAAACTTCACATTGTTGAATTCTTATCGTGCGTCCTTGATTCTGCTTGAAATATAACTCTTTAAATTCCTTCCACGCATTCGTATGCACGCATGAGTGCTTAGTATCAGATATGCATCGATGGCTTGTGATTCCCTGATCGAGGGAAGAGATGTGATCTCTGTGTGTTGATGTTGGCCTAGTCTGGAGACGTGAGGCTGGGTTTTGCCTATAGCTTGAGCACTGAGGCATTGATTGTGTGAGCACATGCTTTTGGATTTGTATGTCCGATAATGTCCCTATTAGTGGGAGTGATGACTGGATGGCTAAATGATGAGCATGATGTGACTGTGTGATGTGTTCATATGATGTAGAAGTGATAAGAAGGGTCTACTTAGGGGTAGGAAGAACGATTTGGTGCTTGATTTCCATCGTGATTTGATGTATAGCCCTGAGTTATGGGTGTGCTAAAGGATCTTTTCCTGTTGCCTAGTTGTGAAGTGAAGTAGACTTCACGTTGTGATATGAGTTCAGACTCAGGAAGATTAAGTGATTGCATAATGTTTATGACCGTGGAAGGGTATAAAGAGATACCAGTTAAGGCTAAGCAAGTGGATTATCTCCTGTGAAGTATTCTGAGGTTCATGTGACCCTTATGTTGTTGGTTGGGAGTCCTCTTTTATCAATGGAGTATATGTGTTGCAATTTGAGTTTGGATCATTTAAGAGAGTGGGCTTGACTGTTACGAGGGTGAATGCGAGATTCGCAGAAGGTTTGAAGTACTAGATGGTCTGTGTTGTACGAGCTTTATTAAGGATTGAGTTTAATCTCACTACGGCATTATGGCAGTAATAGAGTATATGCATTATGAGTTATTATGTGTTTTGATCTGTGGCTTTGAGCCAAGTGGGGGAGCCTGTTATTGGTTAGTTGATTTCACGGTTATGTGCTATGTTGGTTCCAGCTTAAGGCATACTGGTAAATCAGTTATGGCTTACGGAGGCTGAGATCGAGGATGGCTCGAGTAAAGGAAATTTCAATAAAGGTTATGTTATGATTTATGGGTGTATGAGAATCATGGGATGACTTGAGTTGTTATTGGTAAAGGATGTGCGGTGCATAGATCATGAAGTTGCCTGGTTGCATTAAGGTGAGGTTACACTCTGCGGTGTTGGAGTGCTATTGGAGCATAGTTCGTCCAGTCCGCTTGATCGGTCTAATTGCGGATTGAGTAGAGTGGATGGCTCTTGAGAATGGTTCTAGTGGGTTCAAGATGTGGTATTTCTGTATCATTATGGGATTTTATATATCAGTATCAGGAAGGTAAAGGTAATGGCTTTGGATTTCGCAAGAATCCCCTTCAGGGTAGGTATTTTGAATGTGGTGATTTTGGGAATATTTAAGAGAGTATTCAGCGGTTTATGAGCCTTAGACAGTGTGGTTTTATGCTTGGGTCTCGTACGATGAGTCTGGGTTGAGGAATTATGGTATTATAATAAAACGGAGTATCAAGATGAAGGTAAATTAGAAGGAAACTCGAATAGATGGGATAGCTTGGTAGTAGGCCGGGTCGGCATGGTAAGGATATAATTAGTTCTTTGGATGCTTAAGAGGTAATGAGTTTTTGCAGGTATTTTGCGGCAATGCTCTTGGGTTTTAGTGGCCTGCGTAGCTTGGTTGAGCTAGAAGGATTCAGTCCTGACGGTTTAGTTTTGTGCAAATGGAATTCGGAGGGTTCTGGATGGTTTCTACCACGACTAGAGATGTATATTTTCTACGAGCATGAGGAGCATGAGATGTATAGTAATTTTCTTCTAGATGGAATCAATGGAAAGTTCTTGGCTAGTTGAGTACGTAGTTGCTTGTGACTCGGAAGAGATATGAAGTTCTTATGTTTATCCTAGGAGGGGGTAGTATGTGCGGTATGTTGTGTAGGATTGAAATTTGCATGTGTAAGGACGCGGTTCAGTTTTGAAAGGAAGGTCACAAATTCTTGGGCAATATGGGCAGCTTCAGATGATTGGGAAAATGATATTACTAATTGGTGTTTCTTGATGAGGGTATACATTTCAGGAAAAGGCAATGTGATTGAGTTGGTGATACTTCATTAATACTGCGGCACTCTCTTGTTGGATCGACTGTTGATATTCGAGTTTGCTTAGTGGCACAGAAGAATTATAGGAGTACCTCTCGTGGGATGATTGGGTATTAGAGGTGTGTTGTATATTCGGATGGTAGAGTTGGGATCGGATATGGTGATTCGCGTGCTGTATGGATTTGGAGACTGAAGTTCTCACAAAAAGGTTCGGTCATGGTTGTGGACCGCGTATATCGATCTTGTGTGGTAACTATTGGGGTTTGGAGACCCGAGTAGATTTTGGTTGCTTGGTATGTTAGATTTTGGATGTGATATTAGGTATAGACTGGTTGTCTCAGTGTTATGTTATTCTGGGCTATTGCGTTAAGACGTCGACATTGGCTATGCCGAAAATGCCACGGATTGAGTGGCGAGATTCGATGGGTTATGTTCCCAGTAGGGTGATTTCATTTTTGAAGACCCAGCAGATGGCTGGGAATGGTTTTTTTTCTTATTCGGGCCTTTGTAATGGATGTAAGTGTAGATATTCCTACCGTTGATTCAGTTTCGGTGGTGAGGGGTCTTCCGGATATGTTTCCTACTGTCGGGCATGTCGCCGGACAGGGTTGTTGACTTCGTATTGCTTTGGTGTCAGGCACCATATCGTATGGCACCGGCGGAGTTAAAAGGAGCTGAAGGAGCAGCTTAAGGAACTCTTTTTAAGGGGTTCATTCGTAGGCCAATATAGATGTGTGTTATAACTCGAGTCGGCTAGGTTGACTTCGAGTTGTATTGTTGAGGGATATGATGATTTGATTGTTTTGAGCTTATTGGTGATCTGAGGAGATCTATGATTTATCTTTCCATGTTGTTAGGCATTAGGATTTGTTGTTTTGTTGGGGCCTCTCTATGGAATTCGAGCGGGAAGAGTATTGGGTATTGCTCAGTGGATGGCGTATCGGTTGTTTCCTGTCGGGTTTGTGTAGTGTTATGTTAATTGCTTCACCGTGGTTATGATGATTTGCTTTGGTTCTAGATACCAAATTGCGCGCGGTTGTCAATTTTGAGCATAGTGACTTGAGGTGTTTCATGTTGACTAGTGTTTAGATAGGGTCGCACATTACAACGAAGTTATGTGGAGGTATGACCCTTCGATTTAGATTCGTATGTTATGTTTCTACGATGTGTGACGGGTTTTCAGCATTGTGTGTGGTGGTACTGGTGAGCTTGCAGTACAACTCACTCATTTGAGTCATTTTCATGATTTGAGTATGTTCAGATTGTTGCTTATTGGTGCGCGGATTGCATGAGTTGTGGCTTTAGATTGTATTGATGTGTCATGTCACTAGTGTAGTTATGTTGGAATTAGATGAGATTGTTGGGATCTAGAATGAATACAAACGGGTTCGGTTTCAGCGTGTTGGAGGGATAATTTTGATGTTCGGCTCAGAAATTTGCTATGGTCTTTGATAAAGGAGAAGTGGCTTCACGAATGGTTGATCTGAGGAGTGGTTATGACTTCCTATGTGTTTCATTTATCATTGGCAGTACACGAAAGTGTTGGAATGAGGCTTTATTTGATAAAAGGCTTATTATCGAAATTCAGATGTTTTGAGCAACTACTGTGATTAGAAGTTATTGCTACCAGTGTTTGAGTTATGTGGTATGTCACGTAATTGCACCTGAGGTTATAGGTATGGGTTATTACAGCTTGTTCGGGCTTATTCAGAGTATAAATGAGAGATTCTAATCTTGTAGAAGATTTTAGAAGTGGAAATGTGGTTCTAAGGTTTATGGGCTCGGTTGGATTGCGAAATTTTAGTTACATTGTGTTATCGGACCAATATGAGATAGGGTGACGTGGGATCACCCCCGGGTATCTGTATGGTAAGGTTATGCAGCGATTTGTTGGCTTTTGGAACAACTATGGGCACGTTCGAGGACGAACATATGTTTAAGTGGGGGAGAATGTAATGACCCGACCGATCTTTTTGAGTTTTCACACTTTGCTCGCCAGTTCTCGGGCATGACTATCCCCATATTATGTATTGTGACTTATGTAAATCAATGGTTTTGGTTTCCAGGTTAATCATAATAGATATGGAAGGATGATTCTTAGCTTAAAGCTTTAAATTTAAAAGGTTTGACCCAGTGTTGATTTTTTAGTTTTTGAATTCGGATGTGAATTCCGATGGATTGGATAGCTTCGGGAGATGATTTGGGGCTTAGGAATGTGATCAGAACGTGTTTTGGAGGTCCGCGATAGATTTTGGCTTGAATTGGCAAAATTTGAAATTTTGGCATTTTCCGGTTGATAGGTGAGATTTTGATATAGGGGTCGAAATAGAATTTTGGAAGTTGTAGTAGGTCCATTGGGTCATTTGGGATGTGTGTGCAAAGTTTCAGGTCTTTCGGACATGGTTTGATAGACTTTTTTTATTAAAAGCAGAATTCGGAAGATTTTGGGAACCTTAGGCTTGAATTCGATGTGTTTCGGTTGATTCGATGTGGTTTTAGGTATTTTGAAGATTGGTATAAGTTTGAGTGGTGGTATATGCCTTGTTTGTGCTTTTGATTGAGCTCCCGGGGGCCTCGGGGTGATTTCGGATGGTTGACGGAAAGATAAGAACTTGGAAATAGCAGCTGAAGTTTTAGGACTGCTATCATAACCACATCTGCGGTTGGGAGGTTGCTGGTGCGACCACCGCAGCTGCGGAAAATCTGTCGTAGAAGCAGAAGGGGCCAAGGAGAGCTGGAGCCGTAGAAGCAGCTAGGTGAGCGCATATACGATAGCATAGGTGAGGGCTTTGCATCGCAGATGCGGAAATGGGGACATAAATGAAGACCGCAGGTGCGGTGTCTTGGACCGCAGAAGCGGTAATGGGACCGCAGGTGCGAAAAGCCTGGGTCAGAAAGTATAAAAGATTTCCTTCGCGATTTTTTAAGTTATTCTTCACCATTTTCATGCGGGTTTGAGCTTGATTTGAAGAGGGATTTCAATGGGATTCCGTAGAGGTAAGGTTTTTGGACCCTAAACTTGTTTCTATGGTGTTATTTCACTGATTTGGCTTGAAATTTAATGGAAATTAAGGGTTAAAAATTGGGAATCAGGGCTTGAGATTGGAGACCTTTGAGTAAGGGTTTGAGGGGTCAAATGTAGACGGATTTTGGTACTTTTATATGTATGAACTCGTGGAGAGATAAGGAGTCTGTTGATGTAAATTTTATCGAATTTTGAGATGTGGGCCCCGGGGTTGGGTTTGGTTAATTTTGGGATTTGCGTTGTATTTTGATTACTTTTGAGTGGGCTTTGCTCCGTTAGCATATTTTGATGGTTACGTATTGATTTTGGTTAGATTTGGAGCATCCGGAGGCCGATTCGGGAGGCAAAGGCATCGCGGGCTAGAGTTTGGACTAGATAGAGGTGTGTAATGATTTTAAATGTTGTATTAAGGGTATGAAACCCTGGATTATACATCATTGTGCTATGTTGAGGTGACACACACGCTAGATGACGAGCGTGGGATCGTGCACTGTTGGGAATTATGACTTAGTCCATCCCGAATGATTATTTTATCGCGTATTTGATTGAGAACTGCTTGAAATTATCATATTTTGGGCTGAATGCCATATTTTGGCCTCGTGCCAACTGTTTGGACCCTTAGGAAATTTTTACTGCTATGTCCTCGCTGTTTTTAGTTTATACCTACACTCAGTCATACTATATTATATTATTTTCATAACTCAGCCATATTTACTTTGTTTTAACACTTTAAATTATATTTTGGGCTGAACATCATATTTTACTGTGCCTGAGGGGCTTTTAGAGATTTCTAACTGAGTAGGGCCGAGGGCCTGTGTTGTGAGGATTACTATGGGATCGGGCTGCACGCCTCAGTAGTATTGTACTGATTTTGATTATGAGGCTGAGGGCCTGAGTTGTACGCCACGAGGTGGCTTGATATAAGGCTGAGGGCCTATTGATTATGCCACGAGATGGCTTGATATTGCGTCTGGGCCGTAAGGGGCCCCTCCCGGAGTCTGTACACCCCCAGTGAGCGCGGGTACCCATTGTGATATGAGATATAACCCGAGGGGCTGGTGTTGTTCCATGTTACTTTCTGTTGACATTGTGCCCGAGGGGCGGATTTTACGTGTTTATCTTTTTTGGATGCCTTTCATTTACTTGTTTAACTGTTAAAAGGGTGTTTAAAAGAAGCTTATACTGGACTAAGGTCACTTTATTGGTTTTACTCTGCCTCTTTATAGCATGTTGTTGTGATTTTACGTGATTTCTTATCGCTTAGTCTTCATTTATTGTTATTACTCACTGAGTTGGAGTACTCACTTTACTCCCTGCACCCTGTGTGCAGATTCAGGCACTTCAGGTCCTACTAGCGGGGTTGATAGCTTCCAGCAGGTTTTCGGAGTCCACTAAGTAGCTGCTCGGCATTTGCAGTCCAGTATTCCTCCCTCTTATCATTATTTCTTTCCCTCGTACTGGATTTTGTAATAGACTGTGTAGTCCCTTTTCTACATTTCGAGACTTATGATAGATGCTCATGACCGGTGACACCCCGATGTCAGGCTGTGTTGGTTTTTCCGCAAATTGTACTATTTCGCTTCTATTTTGGAATTATTAGTATGTTAATGACTTAAATCGTGTTATTATAATTGTTTAAAATAATTTGGGAGTTGTGTCGGTTGGCCTTGTCTTCACGAGAGGCGCCATCACGACTGGGTCTGGGTTTAGGGTCGTGATAGTGTCTCATTTCACTCCAAAACTACTCTGAACCCGAACCAACAAACACGATACGATAAAATACTATTGAAAAACACATAAAGAAGCAAAAATGGGGGACACGGGACTGTAAATTATGAAACGACCGGCCGGGTCGTTACAAGAAGCCTTTTGAATTAAGAAAATTTAATGGCCTGTGTTGATGCATCAACTCAAATTTTCTATTGCTTATCGATCGACGAGATCATCATTGCCACATGGCCCAGGCATGAAGAAAAAACAAGAGACTTTCTATGTAAAATGGTGCAAAGTGAATGAACTGAGCATCTTCAGAAAGTTAGAAAATTTTTCCTTACAAGATATGACTTTGAATATGGGAATGACCAACATCATAGCAACAAATCAAAATGAAACTGGCAAAAAAATTTGGGTCTTATTTTTTTAAACTCACACCTCTTAAATTTTTAATTTTCTAACTCTGTGATATTGGAAAAATCAAATACATATTTGTTGTGTTAAGGAACGGCATATTAGTGAGTGTTATAATTAATTTTTTCTATTGCTACGTTGAAATCCATTAATTCACTTATACTATGGCATATGTAAAAGAATTATGTGAAAATTTACGTTTAAGATAAAGGCTGCTATTAAATGGAGTATCTTATTTGGAGGGATCATGTCCAAACAATAAAAGTTTTAAGATCATGAAAATAAATTATATTTGCATTTTAATGATATAACCTTTTCGGAATACACATGATTCTCGAAAATTACATCAATATTATTTAAACATATTATTCTTTTTGCATACATACACACACATATACGACTATTTAAATAAAAAAATAAAATGACATTTCATAGATAAATAAATAAAGATAACTTTATGAGTAAAGATAAAATTGTCATGCTTTTGTGATGTAGTTTGGATGTTAATAATAGTGAAATTACTTATTGGACGACACGAGAAAAAGAAAATAATAATTACAAAGAAATATAAATTAACATTACACAAGTTTTTATGATACAAAGCTCGTTTGATATACTATATAGATAAATAATGTAATTTTAAATATATAAGTATGATCATATAACTCTACTTTATGGGAATATATTATTGAAAATGATGGTAACATTCTTGAAAAAAAATTTAAAGATCAATCATATGCTTTTATAATGTTACAATCTCAATTTACAAAGATAATACGCCAACAATTTTATGTACTTATATATCTTATTATTATGTTGAGTGAAATTATATTAAATTTCTTGAATTCTTTTCTAGATAGGGAGTTTTGACAACAAGAGTCCTGATAATGAAAAAGCAACCTAAATGGATGAAAAGAATATGCACCATAAATATCATTTATAAAGAAGTATTAGATGAGGTACGCTTCATTACATGTTTTTATCTCAGAAAATCTAAAAAGGTAAAAGAATGACATGTCTATTTAGACTTTGTATTATTTTATAAATGATGCACTACATGATTCGGTATACACGTACAACGCACATGCCGAGAAACTAATATATTAAATGCAGGAATTTATTTAGTTAAAAGTCAAATTACTATTTTACCCTCATCTTAATAAATTTGTACCATATTGCCCTTCTATTAAAAATCCCTTTAAAAAACAAAAGAAATACCATCACATTAAATCCCCACTGAACAGATGCAATAAATGTGGGAACTCTTAAAGTAAGTTAAATTACCAAAATGTCCTTATAAATAATCTAATAACCCTATTTATAAAAATAAAAAAATAAAAAAAATAAAACCCGCCAACCGCAAATCAAAGGTTCATACCCTTTTGGCTTTCACTAAAGATCACAACTATTCCATTCATAAAGTTTCATTAAAGGTTTCTATTTTTAGTTTCTAACAGGTGTTGCCGCATCAATATAGCACTTGGGCTGTAGGAGCCCCTCCAGAGTCTGCACACCCCCAGTGAGCGCAGTCGACTATATATATGGATCGAGCTGCACGCCGCAGCGGTTACTATCTGGTACCTATTGAGTGTGAGTGCTGAGTGTGAGCGCTAATTGGTAAGAGCTGAGTCACGAGTGACTGAGAGGCTTGCTCGAGGGGCGATAGATTTATACATGCACATGAGTGATGCTTTGCCTGAGGGGCTTGTTTGATGTAATTGCTGTTTTCACTCCTCTTTAAAGTGAGTTTATATCGAATATGTTGATTTATTCTTAAACAACTTTCATTTAAGCTGGGGTTTTCATCAGATGTTCAGAATTTAATCACTGATTTGGGCTTTGTAATTTTCACTGAGATTTTCATGTTATGAGGTGTTTATGATTCCTGTTTCGCCGAGGGGCTTTTTGCGAACTATGTTTTGCCTGAGGGACCGATTTTGGTTTTCATCTCTTTTATTATAAATAGTGTTGAACCACTACTAAAATTGCTGGAAGGTATTTTCAAATGATTTTTTACCAAAAGCTGGAATTTAATTGAGACGATTGACTCGTATTCTGATTTGAAAGCCTGTTGTGCTTATGGAGTTTATCATAAATGTGGATTCATAATTTCCTACTGCTCAATCTTTATTTACTCTTATTACTTATTGGGTTGGAGTACTCACATTACTCCCTGCACCTCCTGTGCGGATTCAAGTATTTTGGATCCCGATAGCGGGTTCGATTGCTCAGACGCGGAGTCATTAGAGTTATCAAGGTGGTTGTACGACGTTCGCAGCACTGCTTCCTTCCTCTCATTTTTATTACTGTACTTGATACATTTTTGACGATTTTTGTTGTATTCGGACCTTGGTAGATGCTCATGACTAGTGACACCCCGATGTCGGGCTTGTGTAATTATTTCGCACTTTTCTTTTAAATTTTATTATGTTATTATTGGTTTATAAATGGTATAAAAATAACTTTTATTGAAAAATGGTAGATTCAGAAGTTGTGTCGGTTGGCCTAGTTTTACGATAGGCGCCATCACGACCGGGGTCGGTTTTGGATCGTGATAATTATATCTCTTCTTGCTTGTTCAATTTTCACTGCTGCATCCCTAAAATTCTTGTTATTCAAATTCTTAAAATCTATTTTCATAGTTTTCAATCTGTTGCAGATAGTTACTAGCTTGCAATATTGTTGCTTCCCTTGCCATCCCATAGGAACAATACTTTGAAATGCCTCATGGTCAGCCCAAACATTCAAGAACCTAAAAGGTATTTTGGTACTGTTATTTCTTCTTTGAAATCTCAGTAATATAGGAGAATGATCTGATATTAATGGATCTCCAATTTCCACTGTTAGATGCCCAAACTTCATCATTCATTCATGATTCCCAAAAGCTCTATCAATTCTGCTAATTACTCTATCCGCTGTCCATTTGTCCATGTGAAGTAATCTCCCCTCCAAGGAATTTCAGTTGTCATAGTATCTTAACAGAACTCTATGAAGTCTTGAATGTCAGCCATTGTTACTTAATGCCTTGATACTCTATCTTGAATAGACATGATTGCATTAAAATCCCCCTATATGAGCCATGGTTGATTCATAGATTGAGCCAACATCCTAAGTTTTTGCCACATTTCCTTTCTCGTTTCTACATTGTTGTATCCATATACCACAGTCATAGCACAATAGACATTAGTGCTAGTAACATCACAAAGTATAAACTGAGCATCACTTAGTACTACATCCACATGCCAAATGATCTTGTCAAACAAGATCCATATTCTACCATTAGTTGCTTGATTATAATTATGTGCTAATTCCTAGTGTTTTGCAATCTTTGGGAGAATTACAGAAATTTTATGATGTTTAATTCTGGTCTCCACTAATCCAGCTAGATAAATATGTTTGTCTTTGATGTAATTAGCTAACTCCTTCTGTTTAGATCTTTGATTTGCCCCCTCACATTCCACATAAGCATTGTCATTTGGATTGTTCATTTGTACCACCTCTATCTGGTGGTTGTTTATCCTCTTTTCCTCCTGCTAGAATTTCAAATGCATTTTGTATGGCAACTGAAAAATTCACACCAGTCGCAGCATTCCTAGAATTGGTAACACTAGCTTTTTTTCCCCTTCAAACTATTCTCTTTCCCATTCATCTGAGTAGAATCCTGTGTTTCTATCAATGCTTTCTCATTCTTGCTGCTAGGAGATTTGTTTTGTTTCATAACCTTTACTATTTCCATACTTTTTGTCATAGTATTTTCAACATCTTTCTGTGCCACATTTATGTTCTGTGTTATTAGCCCCTTACTTTTCCATTCTTTAGCTGGCTGTTGGGCTCTTCAATTTGCTTTCTATATTTTTTGCTATTTTCCTTGCACTTCCTCATTTCATTTGCAAATATGCCCTATCTGTTGGCAATCTAGACAGAATTCAGGTTGCCATTCAAACCTCAGCACTTGCTGGTATATCTTCCATGATGGATCCTGTATTTTGACTTCATTTTGGCAATGGTTTAATTATGATTACTTCAATCAACATCCTGGCAAATGATATTCTCGATTGCTTTGCTGTACATTCATCAGCATATAGAGCTTCTCCTATTGTACTTCCCAGCCTACTCAGTGAATCCTTACTCTAGTATGTCATAGGCAAGTTGGGGAAAGAGACCCATAGAGGTATCTCTTTAAGGAAGGTTGCATCAAATTCAACATCAGGAGACCATCTCTTCAGGATTATAGGTCTGTTACTAATCGTGTAAGGTCCTCCATAGAGAACTTCCTCCAAATCTTCTTCCTCTTTGAATTTAGCAATGTAGTATCCCCTGTCTTGCCAAAATTATTCAGAGCATATGGTAGCCCAGTTTTGACTTATGAATCTCTTCATATGATTGTACCAAGGGATTTCGCCAATAACAGCAACAATCAGAGAATGTTTCCACTTATCAGCTTCCTTTGCCATCTCCGTTGGATCTAATTGAATAACTACACTCCCATCCACTATTGTCGGTGGAATGTAAGACAGAGCAAAGCCATTAGATGCCATCCGATTCCTATCAAAACAAATTAGCCCACACCGGAGCTACTGGATCCTTATTAGCTTCCAATTTCTGTGAATTTTTATTTGCATGTACAATTGATTGAGCTCTTTCTATAATCGTTACATTCAAAGATGAAGGCACACAATCATTTTGAATTTTACTCTTTCCATTATCATCCTTACTCATTCTATTGTCCTCAACTACTTCTGAATTCATAGAATTATTCGCAGTAGAGATGTTACCATTTGTTTCTACCACTGATGCTACCACCGGTGTCGTCATTTGTGATTTCTGTGAGATTACTGGTGTTGATGGAGATGAATTCGATGTAAGTGAGCTTCCTAGAACTAGTATCGGCGTCTTCCTTGGTCTTCTTGGTCCATTACCCTTGCCCTTCGCCATTGACAACCGCTTTCTCCGCCAAACGTAACCGCCGCTTGGAGAAGACCGTCAATGTCAATTTACGTTTTGTTCTTAAGGAATTTAAGAAAAGAATTATTTACAAAATTATTTAAACAAAAAAAAATATATATTTAAAAAAATTAGTCAAACTACGATATTTTTATGCTAAATATAAATATGTATAAAGAATTGTTACAAAAAAATTAAAATAAGAGACATAAACATAATATTGTATACCTCAAGAAATGTTAGTATTAACAAGTCAAAATATGGAGGAAGGTTCTGAAAATATTGTCAATTTTTTATTAGAAGCAAATATCAGGAGAAGACTAAGAATTTAACAAAACAACCATGGAAGTGGCCTTCAAACATGTAAATATTATTTTGAAGTTAGAACTATATATTCACTGTGAGCACGCGATTTTTGCTCAATGAAAACTGCTCCTACAAATTAACAAAAAATAGATTTGTTTTTAATTATTTTAATTATTATAGAATTTTTAGGAATTTCTTGCTAATTATTGTTTGCATTTTAGTTGCATGTTTAATATTTTAAAATTATAAAAAAAATACCAAAAATGTCTTAAAACTTCATTGCATAATATTGTAGGTTTATTTGCATTTAGGAATTAATTACATTAAGTAAATTACATTATTAAGCAAAAATTACAAAAATGGTCATTTTATATATTTAGCCTTTAGTCTTTAAAAATTAGTATTTTTCTTCAGTTTTAATGATAGAAATAGATAATAATTTTAATTTTTACAAATTAGATTGATTTAGGATTAATTTAAGATTTTATCAGATTTTAAAATCAAAGAAGAAAAATAAGAAAAGGAAAGGGGTTGTGTTGGGCCAAAGTTTTCCTAAAAGGCCCAAATCCTAACTTCTACCCGGTCCAAACCGCCCCAAGCCCAAGCCCCAATCCGGTCCAAATCCCCCACCAACCAAACGACCCCGTTTTGGTTATAAGCAATCCTGGTCGTTGATCCTTTTGGATCTAACGGCTAGGAATTAACCTACCCCTAGCTATATAACTATCCTAACCCCCAATCCCTCAGAACTACCTCACTCTCCATCTCCCTCAACCCAAGCCAAACCCTAGCCGTCCCATAATCCTCCTCCGCCGCCAGAAATCGTCTACGGCGGCGGCCCGTCTTCAAACACGCTCAGAATATCACCAGACCATCCTCCCCTCTCCTCAAACCCCATAACAATTTCACCAAAATCCCCACCAAACTTGGCCAGTTTCATATCTAAAATTCAGAAAAAATCTAATCCTTCCCATTTTCGATTTTATTGGCGATACCAACTTGTTTTGGCTTGAAACCTACGTTAGTCGATTGCTCTTGTCAAGGGCATTCAATTGACGTTGGTTTCGGCTCATTTAGAAACTCGCCGGATTCCGGCCAAGTCAACATTGACCGACCAAGCTTCGTCGCCATCGTCGTTTGTTGATTCGCCTTGTTTGTCCAACCAGTTCGGGGCCAAATCGGTATATGTTCATTTTCCCATTTCTTATTTTTTTTTCGGTTATCACTAGTTAGTTGTTGTTTATTGATTTGATTATTTTCAATTAAAATAGGTTTATTTTGGTTAATTTCATGATAATCAAATCAATTACATGTTGTTTAGTTTAGTTGCATAAATTGTTAGTTTAAGTGATTGTTGAGTAAATTAGATGTTAAAATAATTTCATGATAATCAAATCAATTACATGTTGTTTAGTTTAGTTGCATAAATTATTAGTTTAAGTGATTGTTGAGTAAATTAGATGTTAAAACAAGTTATTTGCATTTATTTATTTGTTTGTTTGTTTTGATTCTGATCCGCGTAATCCATTGCTAAGGTTCCTTTATTATTAACCAAAGTTTAAGAGGATTTCTGGAAATGGAATAGATAGCTAAGTCTATTGTTTGAGCTTGTTTGCTCTTTAGGTTGGCTCTTGTAATAATAGAAAACTTAAAGAGGCCAAAAGAAATCAGAAAATCATGTTGTTTTGATATATTTATGTAGGAAACTTCTAGAAAGGATTGAAGTATAATAGAATAACTAAAACTGGGACAAATTGGGGTAAAAAAGGGTAAGTTCAGAAGTAAAAGGACCTAAAATACATAAGAAAAATCTGTAGAGACAGCTGTAGAGACAGCTGTCCATTTTCTGATACAAAATATGCCCTATCCCTAAATTTCAGTTGACAAGATTCCAAAAAGATTTCCTCACACCCCTCTGATTTTTTCCTCACAGAAGTACACTCTTATATTCTATAAAAAGGGCCATATATCACTCACACAAAGAAGGCTACACACAGATTTCACACAAAAACACTCTCTGGAAATTCACACTCATTCCTACATTTTCGAGAATGGTTTCCATACAGAATTTTTGTATTTTTACACTCATAAGGTTCAGAAGTTCTAGCTTTCTTTTAACTCTTGGTCTTCTTAAGTTGGATCTTGAGCTGAAATTGAAGTTTATGCTGGAGTTTCTTTATATGCTGTTTTGCTTGCTTACCTGCTGCTGCTTTTTCTGAGTTTTGCTGAGTTTCCTCCTTGATTTTCTGACTTTTATTTGGTCTCAGTTCTTTGATTCTTACTTTAGGTATGTTGAAATCTCATCTATGGCTCTTTTGGGAATGTATAAATGAAATATGAATTGTTATTCTTGTTGAAGTTATATGTACCTTTTTTTTCTAAGTTTACTGAGCTTTGTTTCTCTGAACCTTCTCTGGAAATTATAGATCCTTTCTCTAAGTTAATGAATAAATGTTACTTGATGTTTTATTTGTTCATAACTTTGTGGATTTAGGTTCTTTTAGCTGATAAATAGTCTAAAGAGCTATTTTGTTGATCTACACTTATATTAAGTATTCAGATACTATTCAGATTACCATCATGCTTGGTTTTGAGTTTGTTGAAGTTGTTTAATGATATTTTCTCTGTCAATGCTTGGTGTTAATTGACTGATCATAAGCATGTTAGTTTAATTTCTGCCTGGTATTTGTAGTAGATGCTCAGTGGCTAGGAACTAAACTTCACATTTGAGGTAATTGAGAAGCAAAGATGTGAGTCTGACCACCAGTTGATCAGATTTGCATACGAACAGACAATGGAATCAGCTCAAACTATGAAGTATTGTGACATTTTCGCTTGTTGTCCTGATTAAAAGAAAGACATGAGTATTATAGTTTGAAGCTCGCAAATCACATACAGTTTAGTTATTCAGATTTCGGAACAAAAGTTTTGTAAATAATTACTTGTTTTCTTTATTTATTTCAGTTTCCTCAATAGTACATGTCGCTTGAAATTATAATAGTTGTAATTAGCTTTGCAATTCTAAATGCAGCCATATATGTAATATGTTAGACTCATTTAAGGATGAAAAGCCAGTGTTTTACTCTTAGATCTGATCTTGGATTACCAAGCTTTAGAAGATATCATATATGTGTAAAAAGGATAATGGCATGTTTTACTGTAGTCGTTTGATGATAGTTAAAGGACAGAAATTGTAATTTTATTATTGATGTTTGTGTCAAGAATGAGAATGGGATTGACTTATGCAGAAATTGTTAATATTTAAGTCGTGAAAGCTAAGTCTTGGATTAATCTCTTAAAATATAGCTGCTGCGTTTTCTTTCCTCCATTTAATGAAGCTCCCCAAAATTATTCACTTTCAGTAGGTTCTAGATAATGGAAGTCTACACCTTTCAGTGATCTGCAATAACATCCACCACTCTAAATTTAAAAAGTTTATCTTTAGACTAACTTCTTTCTTCTTTAAATCCTCCCTATTAAAATCTTTAGACTTCACAATCTTTGATCCTTTACAAACAAACCTAAGATCCTAGAAAACCCAATTCTCTCATGAATATATATAGAGATGCTTTCTTTAGTCGCGCATTTAATTAAATTGTCGTGATTATGCACACATTCGCGTGACACGATTAAGATAAAAATGAACATTCGTATAAATGTTTTAGGTGAGAATTTAATCTATTATCGTGGTGGTGTACACGTACGCGTGACATGATTACGATTCCCAAAAATAAATCGAGGTATGCGTTCCCGCAACTTCGGCCACACAATCTTTAATTAATAAAGCGTGACTTATTGTGTACACATTCGCGTGACATGATTCTGTCACCATCCGAATTTTTTACCCTCGGGAGTCGTGATGGCGCCTACTCGTGGAAGCTAGGCAAGCAAAATATTATTAAATCAATACCCTTTTTATAAAACATGTTAAACAATTCAAAGTAATGAGTGATTAAACAGCGGAATAAATTAAATAACCAGAAATGCGGAACACGAAAACTTTATAGTTCAACCAAACACTGCTACATAATCTGAAGTACAATACTTCCCAGAATTTGGCGTCACAAGTCACATACTACCTAAGAATACTACAAATAAGGTCTGAATAGAAATACACAAATTTGTCTCTGAATAAGTAAAAACAGAAAGGGAAATGATAGGAGGAGACACCAAGGCTCGTGGACATTTGCAGGACTACCTCGGATCACCTGAATGGACTGAAGACTGCACCCTCATTGCGGTCCAAACGCTCCGCGATCAGTATCTGCACACAGTGCAGAGTGTAGTATCAGCACAACCGATCACATGTGCTGGTAAGTGCCTAACTAGCCTAACCTCGCCGAAGTAGTGACGAGGCTAGGACCAGACATCCAAAATAAACCTATGCAATTAAATCATATACAATGGAAAATAAAAGCAGATAATTACAGCTAAAGTTGGGTGGTAGAAACATGCTGCGGGGAGTAGCAGATAACAACAGAATACCAATAGAGAAATGTAAGGAACGCCATAAATCAATTACCGGCAAAAGATAAGGAAATAAGAGACAAGTACACATGTAATACTGTTGCAGGCGTGCAACCCGATCCCATTTCATATAATACCATTGCAGGCGTGTAACCCGCTCCCATTTCATATAATACTGTTGCAGGCATGCAACCCGCTCCCATTTCATATATTAATATTGCAGGCATGCAACCCGCTCCCATTTCCTATATTACCGTTGCAGGCGTGCAACTCGCTCCCATTTCATATGTTACCGTTGCAGGCGTGCATCCCGCTCCCATTTCATATATCAACACCAATCATAAAAGAATCCTATCAAGAAAACAATAATACAACAACAACATCCCAGAAAGGGAACAATACTATAACAACAACATCCCGACAAGGAAATAATAATATAACATCAATATACCGGCAAGGGAACAATAAGGGAACAATAATATGATAACAATATCCCATCAAGGGAACAATAATGATAATCCTCATATGAAGCATGAATAAACTACAACGGAGTCGTAACAATTACAATACAAGACTCACGGGCATGCTTGACACCGACGTATAGATACTCGTCACCATGCCTATACGTCGTACTCCATAGTTAATACATATCAAATAAGATACAACTCATAATCCCTCAAGCTAAGGTTAGACCAAACACTTACCTCAAACTTCCACGGCCAACTCAGCCTCAAACACAGCTTTTTCTTTAGAATTCGCCTCCAAATTACTTGTATCTTGTCCAAATTAATTGAACAACATCAATAAATGCTCAAGAGTTCATACCCAACGCTTAATTATAGGTTTTCTATCATTTTTCCCAAAAATTCAAAAATCGACCCCGGGCCCGCTTGGTCAAAATACGAGGTTTGGACCAAAACCCGATCACCCATTCACCCACGAGCCTGAATATGTAATTAGTTTCGGAATCCGACCCCAAAACGAACTCTAAATTCCAATTATTCAAAAATCCCTAACTCTACCCAAACCCTCAATTTTTACCATGAAAATTCTAAGTTTTTGCTTTAAAAATGATGAAAAATAGTAAGGAATTGAAAGAACAAAGTTTAGAATTGATTACCTATGACTTGGGGATGATAATTGTTGAAGCAAAATCGTTCTTAGGGCTGTAAACCTCGAAAATACGGTGAAGAAGAAGATCTGCCCATTTTTGAAAGAGTATTTGTATTAGCTGGGCAGCAGACCTATGCGTTCGCACCCAAAAGCATGTGTTCGCATAGGGTAAGGGAAACTGGGCAGTACGTTCACGTGGGGTGGGTGCGATCGCATAGAGCACCGGCCTCACCGGCCTCTCCTCTCCCAGGCCTGTTTTAATGATACGCGTTCGCACAGTAGGGAATGCATTCGCACATCTTGCCCAGACGAAGCTTCGCGATCGCACACTTAATGCTGCATTCGCACAGTACACAAAATAGGGCTCCCTGAGACTGAACTATGCGATCGCAAACCTACCTATGGATCGCATAGCACAAAAACCTGGACACCAGCAGACAACAAAAACACCAGATTTCTAAGTTCAAAAACACTCCGATGCCTATCCGAAACTCACCCGAGCCCTCGGAGCTCCAAACCAAACATGTGCACAACCTCAAAAGCATCCTACGGACTTACTTGTGCGATCAAATCGCCAAAATAACATCTTAAACAATGAATTTAGCATAGAAATCAAGAAAAAATCTCAAAACTTCCAAAGTTTCAAATCTCACAACTACGAGTCCGAGTCACATCAAACGACTTCCGTTTCTTACCAAATTTTACAGACACATCTTAAATGTCATATTGAACCTATACCAGGCTTCAAAACCAAAATACGGGCCCCATACCTTACATTTCAAATATAATCAAATTTCCATAAACTCTTATATTTTCAGTAAAATAATTTCTTTCAAAAATTTATTTCTCGGGTTAGGGACCTCGGAATTCGATTCCGGGCATACGCCCAAGTAGGGGTGTTCATGGTTCGGTTTGGATTGGTTTTTCCCTAAAAAGAAACCAAACCAAGTAACTCGGTTTTTCAAATATTAGAACCAAACCAAACCAATTAAGTCGGTTTTTTCTCGATTCGATTTATCTCGGTTTTTTCGGTTATTTGTCAGTTTTTTTCTTAAATATAAGATATATACTACCAACACATATTTCGGCGATCGCATTTTTAACGTAACACTATCAAATCAATTGCCCTTTGAGAAGTCTATTATTTACCAAGATATATTGATGATAATTGAATCAAATAGTGATAAATAATTTAAGGACTCAATTGAAAATATATTATTTTTAATACGAAATAGATTCTTACACTTAACCAAAAAAATTACCGATCAAACTAGAATGTAAAGGTAAAGAGCTGTACTAAAACTGCAAACGATTAACATTTACTATAAAATTTTTGAACTTTGTATAACAATATACATATATATAGGTGTAATTATAAATTTAAAATAGCTACTCCTATATTCAGTTTGGTTCGGTTTTTTTTATTAAAATCAAAACCAAACCAAATTTGATCAGTTTTTAAATTTCAAAACCAAAATGTATCGGTTTTTTTGGTCGGTTTGGTTTGGTTCGATTTTTCGGATGTTTATGAACACCCCTACGCCCAAGTCCCATATTTTCCTACGGACCCTCCGGGACCGTCAAATCACGGGTACGGGTACGGATCCGTTTATCCAAAATGTTGACTGAAGTCAACCTAAATTCATTTCAAAAGCAAAATTCATCATTTTTTTCATAGATTTTCACACAATGGCTTTCCGGATACACGCCCGAACTGCGCACTCAAATCGAAGTGAGACAAAAAGGAGGTTTTTATGTCTCGAAACACGGAATTTATTTCTAAAACAAGTGATAACCTTTCGGGTCATCACATCCTCCACCTCTAAGACATCTGTTCGTCCTCGACTAACCTCGGTTGGGTGGTGATCGGTGCGGACTCAACCCTTGGGAAGAGTGGGCGCTAACAACTTTTACCCGATAGTGGTTTCGGGGTCAA
>MDKF010834498.1:0-11965 GCA_026770625.1 Nicotiana glauca | reverse complement strand
CTTGTTGCTAAATGCGGGGACTACGCACGCGTTAGGTGACGGGAGCCCGTGCGTAGCTACTACTATGTTAGATGTTCGGGTAGCTTAGGACCTACATCATTCCTATTAAATATATCCATTATGTTAAATTGTTTTCATGAACACCTAGTATGCACTAGAGACTTAAAAATGAGGAGATGAGCTTATTTCTATGGTTGATCATGTTTGAATTGGTATTTTTGACCATTTATGTGTCATGTATGCGAACTTGATATTTTATTCTTAATTGTGGATCGCGCCGATCGCCTCGGTATGAATAGATGCATCTATAGGCGCGCTGTCGACCCTCAGCAAGTGCACACTTATTTCTGTTAGTTCGGACCGCCGCCTCGGTATTATGTGTGCATGTTAATTGTGGAAAAGCTTATATATGCTTCATTTTGCCATTTTCTCATTTGATAAATTATAAACTTGATGTTGTAATATTCTTGACTTATACTACATGCTATAACCTGCAGTTACTTGTAAAATTTCCATGTTTGATCATGCCATTTCACACTTATGTGTATATATATATATTAATTAACCTTAGTAAGTGTCGAGTCGACCTCTCGTCTCTACTTCTTCGAGATTAGACGGGATACTTACTGAGTACACGTTGTTTATGTACTCATGCTACACTTCTGTACTTATATGTACAGGGTTTGAGGCAGGTGGATCCGGACATCACTCGGGTGCGTATCAGTGAGCACTTTCTGGGACTTCTACGGTGAGCTGTCTTCTTTCTCATGCCGATCCACAGCCGAAGGAGTCCTTTCCTGTATTTATGATTTTCTGTCTATTTCTGATTCAGACAGCAGGATAGTATTTTGTATATTTTTGTGTATACTCTACTGGTCGCCCGTAGCTAGTGACACCGGGTTCTGGCACACACTGTAGAGAATATTCATTTTTGGGATTTGTATGACTATGTCAGTACTTTGTGATTTTGCTAGTTTTCTTCATTTACTTGAAAAATGTTAGTATATCTGATTTGGTTAACTATGGTTAACTATTGAAAAATAGAGACTTAAATCATAATTTTGCAGTTGGCTGGCCTAACTATGGTGTTAGGCGCCATCATGACATATTTAGGCAAAATGGGTCGTGACAAAATCCTCGTGAACATGCCCTTTCAATCCTTGTTTCCTACAATAGAGGTTGAGCTCCTCATTAGAACAGGATCTGATCATGTACCACTTTTGATGAGCTGTGGAAAGAAAGTTATGAAATTTGTTAAACCATTCAAATTCTTGAACTTCTGGGAAAAACATGAAATTTTCTTAGATGTGGTGAATCAGAATTGGATGGCTGACTTATAGGGGACCCTTTCTTGATGTTCATGCAGAAATTGAAGAGGGTTAAGATTGCTCTTTCAAAACGGAGTAAATTAACCTATGGGGATATCTTCAAGCAGCTGGCTATCAGGGAGGATGTGGTAAGGATTAAGGGGATGCTTTTTAAAGACGATCCTTCATTAGAGAATAGAATAGTACTTCAACAAGCTCAAGCTGAGTTGAAGAAGTACTTGAGCATTGAGGAGCAATATTGGAAACAAAAGGCATATATGACTTGGTTTGAAAAAGGAGACAGAAATACAAGGTTCTTCCATAATTGTGTCAATGGGAAGAGGCAAAAATTACAATTAAAAATGATCCAGAATAGTGATGGCTCATGGATTGAAGATCAAGACAAGTTATCTGAGGCTGCAGTGGAGTTTTTACATAAGCAATTCACTAAGGAGGGGGATCCTACAAGCTTTGATTTGTTAAATAATGTACCTACAATGGTGACAAGGGAGCAGAACCTGGAATTATGTAGATTGCCTACTATGGAGGAGGTGAAGGCTGTTGTCTTTACATTGAGTAGTGAAAGTGCAAGTGGTCCAGATGGTTTCTCAGGTTTGTTCTTTCAAGCATGCTGGGATATTGTGGGGAAAGATATTCACACATTGTTAGTTGTGTTTTTTGAGGACAGTCCATTGCCTAAATCAATAACACATACTAACCTTGTTTTGTTGCCTAAAAAGCCTCAAGTTCAAACATTCTCTGACCTTAGATCTATCAGCTTGAGTAATTTTATT
This sequence comes from Nicotiana glauca, assembly GCA_026770625.1. Taxonomy (NCBI): domain Eukaryota; kingdom Viridiplantae; phylum Streptophyta; class Magnoliopsida; order Solanales; family Solanaceae; genus Nicotiana; species Nicotiana glauca. Next base: position 9,864 of record MDKF010834498.1, on the reverse strand, counting down.
AACAAGGTATTCTCAAGGGTGGTGCATGATAGACTAGAAAATATACTTCCTTCTTTGATCTCAAAAATCAATTTGGTTTTGTCAAGGGAAAGAGTACATTTGAGAATATTTTGTTGACTCAAGAGATTGTTACTGATATAAGATTTAGAGGTAAGCCAGCCAATGTGGTGATAAAATTAGATATGGCTAAGGCATATGATAGGGTGTCTTGGAAATATTTGATGCATGTATTGAGGAGAATGGGATTTGCAGAATGCTTTATAAACATGGTTTGGAATCTCATTGCTAACAATTGGTATTCCGTTATGGTTAATGGACAAGCTTCTGGATTTTTTCACTCAACAAGGGGTGTGAAGCAAGGTGACCCTCTATCACCAGCTTTGTTTATTCTCTCGACAGAGGTTTTGTCAAGGCCATTGAATAACTTGTTTGAAGATAGGCAGTTTAAAGGTTTTGGTATGCCAAAATGGTCTGATCCATTGAATCATTTAGCTTATGCAGATGATACTATTATCTTTACATCTGATGATCCTTACTCCCTTCAGAAGATAGTTGATATTTTGGCTTTGTATGAGACAACTTCTGGGCAGATGATCAATAAGGCAAAGAGCTCTTACTATATGCACTCAAAGGTTGCTGCAAATTTGGTCAATGCAGTAGCTAATATCACTGGTTTCTCTAAAGGCAGTTTCCCATTTACTTACCTTGGATGTCCAATTTTCTATACAAGAAGAAGGAAGGACTACTATAATGACCTGATCCAGAAGGTAAAAGCAAAGCTACACTCATGTAAAGGGAAATTACTATCTTAAGGAGGTAAGGCCACATTGATCTCAAGTGTGCTTCAAAGTATACCTACACACATACTGTCAGTCCTTGATCCACCTAAAAATTTCATAGAACATCTCCATAAAACTTTTGCGAGATTTTTCTGGAGCAATAAGGAAGAAGGGAGAAGTAGACATTGGACAAAGTGGCAAAATTTATTTCTTCCCAATGAGGAGAGGGAATAGGTTTTAGATCATTGTTTGATGTCTCAAAGGCACAATTTGCAAAGCTTTGGTGGAGATTTAGAACTTCTAAATCCTTATGGTCAAATTTCATGTGGAATAAGTATTGCAAGAAAGAATTACCTACTGTGGTTCGGTTTAGGAGAGGCTCACATGTTTGGAGGAAAATATTAGAGGCAAGAGATGAGGTGGAGCATGAAATCATATGGAAAATGAATAGGGGATCTACTAATGTATGGCATGAGAATTGGACTGGCTTGGGAGCTTTGTATCATGTATTGCCTCTAGGCTTCCCTATAAATGAAGACTTGCAAGAGGTTGTTGAGCTGCGAGATGAAGATCAATGGAATGATGTACTCCTAGATCAAACATTCCCATAGGAGATTGCAGATCATATTAGACAAGAAGTTCACTTTTCTAATGATGATGACATCTGGGACACTAAAAGGTGGATGCCTACACCTTCAGTATGTTTACTGTGAGTAGTACATAGAGGATTTTGAGACATAGAGAACCAAGTAATCCTGAATTTGCTAAGTTGTGGACCAAAGGATTACCTTTTAAAATATGCTTCTTCTTATGGAAAGTTTGGAAAGGGAAGGTATATACTGATGATTTATGGAGGAGAGGGGATTACATGGTGATTTCTAAGTGTTGGTGTTGCTTTCCACCACAAGAAGACTCTTTCCAACATTTGTTCTTAACAAGTAATACTGCAAATAAGGTGTGGAAGACCTTTACTCAGGCTGCAGGTTTGGTGATTAGCATGGTACAGATACATTAGGTTACAAGGGAATGGTGGAATGCAAAGTGTTGTCCAGAGCTTAGACCATTGTTTTAGGCAGGTCCTGCAGTGATTCTGTAGGAGCTTTGGAAGAGAAGAAATACAATCAAATATGGGGGGATAGTGTCTTGTAGTAGGGTCATTCATGAAGTAAACAAGGCTTTGTACTATTTAGCAAAGGTGAGGTATCCTTGGCTTTCTGGGATTCCACTTTTATGGCGAGAGATGATTAAATTCTTTGAACACTACAAACCAGTTGTAGTCACTAAGAGAGTCACATGGCAATTTCCTTATGAGGTATGGTTCAAATGTAATACTGATGGAGCATCAAAAGGGAATCCGGGTCCTAGTTCTTATGGCTTCTGTGTTAGAGATCATAGTGGCAACTTGGTATGTGCAAAGACAAGGGAGATGAGGGAGGCAACTAATATAATAGCAGAGGCAAAGGGAATTGTTGAAGGTTTAGTTTACCGTGTAGAGAGGCAGCTTCACCCTTTGATCATAGAGACTGGCTCTTTAGTGATGAGGAAGATCATTGATGATGAATGGGAGACACCATGGTGTATAGGGGCAGAAGTGAGAAGGATCAAGGAGATAAAGAACACATATAATGTGTTGTTTCAACATGTGCTAAGGGAGGGCAACAAAGTGGCAGATTTTTTAGCTAACTTTGTTTTCTCTTTTGCAGGTACAATCACATTGCACTCATTCCAGGAGTTGTCATCTGAAGGAAAAGTATTAATCAATATGGACAAAGCTCAAATTCCTAACATTAGAGTTAGGATTGCCAAGAGGAAAGCACCAGACTGATGAACACATTATCCTTAGTACTACCTGAACCTCATATTAAGTGCGTCTGGATATTTTTGAATAATTTCTCAGTGGTATTAGCATGGAATCATGCTCATCTGGGGATTATTTAGTTGTGTTCAGAATATTCTACTTACAGGTTATGGCAGTTAATTCTCTAAGTTCACATATTAGTCCTCTATACTGTATAAATCCAAAAGGAAGACAAGGTTTGTGTACAAGTTTGAATTATTTTGTTTTCTACTGTATAATTAGAGGGTCTTACTCAGTGGTATTAGTAAGTTATCATAGGATACTCCATGGTTATGTGGTGGAAGTTTACAAAGGAATTAAATTTTTTTTACAAATAGGCACAATATGAAAAATTTGATGAACAGTAGTGCTGTGCTTTGCATAGCCTTGTTTTGGATCCTATTGTTCGAGGTTCTGGACATCCCAATGACTTGGAAATTGGTCTTGCAACAATCTTGTAAGCCTAGTGGAGTCCCTAATGGTCCATTTCATATATAGGAAGTTGTCTTAATAGCTGCTGCTCTGCAGAATGTGCATGGCATGAACAATAGGCATGTGCATTGCACAACCAATTTCACAACCCTTTTGTTGTTAGTATTGTGCAGGTTTTTTGTGCTATCTATGCTAAGGAGTCAATTCTGGACAACAATGGTATCAATGAGGATCATTTTACACACGCATGAAACTGCAGTTGTACCATGGATTTCACACTCAAGATTTCTGCATCGCTTCCTACATCTGATTTGGTCTGTCATACTTAGTGTACTGTATTGTCATTGTTCAGTGGTATCAGTGTGTTCACACACTCATTCTGGATATGATAATACAGTAGACAAGGTGTTCTTGAGGAGTAAACAGTTGATACTTCGTGTTGATTGGCATGAACATTGGAACATTAATGAAGATTGGAAGTTTTTGCTGAGGTTAATCTGTCGGTATATTAGTTTGGAATTCAGTTTAGTCTTTAGAATACATACTCTGGAACCTGGTGAGAGCTTGGTAGGTGTTACTTAGTATTTGTCATTGCCAATTGGATTCACATACACTAACAGGACTATGTCAGCATTATATGATGTAATAGCTGGTCCTTTAGTATTTGGTCTTTTATTAGTTTTAGTAGTTGTTAGCTTCATGCAACTATTAGTCAGATTTGGACATCTTGTATTTTTTGGACCCTCTTTGGGATTTTATTTATATAGTAGCCAATAGGCAGCCTGCCTAGTGGAGTATTTGCTTTAAAAAACCTAGATTGGCTAGCTAACATAGTGTCACACCTCCTTTTTACTACACCCGGAAAGGACATAAGGGAATTTTTCCAATTTAAGTGATAATCGAAACGAGATTAATTATTAGAAATCAGAGTTTCCACTTGGGATAGTTTATAGTATCCCAAGTCACCGGTTTGAAATTCCGAATTGAGGAAGGTTTGACTCTATTTATGGTCTGCGAATATAGAAATTCGGGTAAGGAATTCTGTTAACCCAGTAGAAGGTGTTAGGCATTCTTGAGTTCCGTGGTTCTAGCACGGTCGCTTTGATCATACTTGGCTTATTAAATTGTCTAATTATTCATTTTAGAACCTATATGCATTTGCCTCTTTTAATTAAGAAATTATCTTGAAATAGGTCACGCGTACGTGTACCCATTTGTTCAGTGCGTCAAAAATCATGTACGCGAAGGTGTCCATAATTAATAATGCTTATTATTATCAAGAAAATTTGGCCGATGTTGCGCGAGCGCATACTCTAGTTTTGTTTTTAGAAATTGTAATCATGTCACTCGAACGTGTCCACAACCACGATTATATTAAACATGCCTAAAGCAAACTACGACCATTTGTCAGTTTTATATCTAGATTTTGAAACTAATACAAGGGTCATGCATGATTAAATTGCGGATGGCGCACCTAATTGTGTCCCAATGATTTGAATCCTCGAATATACGAACTAAATCCTTAATTCCTTCTCCAAACTACGCAATTTAGAATAGCCAATAAGCATTGATGACATTGTGAACTCATCCGGTGAATATCTACAAGCTCATATCAAACAAAAATAAGACAAACCTGTGTCTTCATGCCCTGATTTACAGCAAGCTGAAATCAACGAATTCCATGAAATAACATCCACCTCCTCCATGGACAAAAAGGCACCAATAGCGTAGTCCACTAGCCCAATGTTTCCATACATAACAATCAACGAATTCCCTACCACCACATTAGACAAATCAAGACCACTCCTTATCATGTATCCATGTATTTCCTTGCCACGGAAAGCAAACTGCACACTCGAAATCAGAATCGAGAAAGTATATCCACTAGGCCTAATACCATAATTTTGTATTTCCAAGAAAACAACCAAAGCATTCTCAAACAATTTGTATGAAGCATATCATCGAATTCCAACTCACAACATTTCTGTCAGGCATTTCGGCGAACGTCCGGTGTGCACTGTGCACATCACCAGACTGAACAAACACTTCTACACACATGTTCCAGGACACAACATTCTTGTTTGGCATTTCATCAAACACTTTTTAAATCATACATTTTTGCTCCATGTTTGCTATACAAATCAATGCAACAATTAACCAGAAAAGAAACCCTGAGGGGTAGCTCAACTGGTACTGGCCTTGAGGACAAAGTCCCCAAGGATGCCAGTTCGAGCCCCCGCAGGGCCACTGGAGGCATTAATAAAAATCGGCCGCGCATCCAGAGCCTCGTGGAACTTTCCGTGGTGAACCCGCCTTGAAACAGCGGGACCCGGTAGGTAACTAGTCGGGTTCACAAAGTGATGCCCGGAAACCACGGTTAAAAAAACAATTAAGCAGAAAAGTATTCCTGTTGAAACCAAGTTTTTATAAATTTACCATGAATTATCTGCAAAGATGTAAATGAGTTCCTTCATTGCTGAATATTTAAGTTATGAGATTTGTTCGAATAAAAGGATCTCAGTTCGGACAACTAGATGTTGATCGGAACCTCATTGGCTACCTCAGACTCGATCAAACTCCGACCACCCTCAAATTTGATTGAATTCCATGATTTTGAGATTAGAAATTAGAATAAGGAGCTAAACAGTTACTGTTGCTGCCGGATTTCATGACCGACGACCATACGCACACTAAAACGCTCTTGATTTCTTAAGAGATGAGCTTTATTTGGGTGGCAGAGTGGAGGTAGAGACTGGGTCGTTAGAGGGTGGTCGCTGGTTGGGTTCATCTGTTGATGGGTGTTCATAGACGAAAGGGGTCACTGGTTTGCTGAGAGGAAAGAGAAGGGTCGTTTGGTGTTCTGCGGCGGGGTCTACGCGTTAGGTCTCTTTTCAGATCTTTTGCCTTAGATCCTTCCGTCTCTATATGAATTAGCTCTCTGAATAAGAAGGAATTTTGGTGGGGTATCTTTTGTGTAACGGCTGATGGTTAATTATCTCTCGAGTCTAGGTCCTTAGCTACTAGGTTTATATTTTGTACTTTTTACTGATTAGTCCTATGTCTTTATTGTGTATTAAGTCCCTAGGATTTTAAGAAAGTTTTTAAGGGTATTGAGCTTAGGGAATGGGCTAGAAACTTGGGGTTTTATGAATAGATTTGCTTAAAATTAATTAACAAAAAATCTATCCATATAGAAATATTACCAAAAATATTAATCAGCCCTACTTAAGTGAAAATAATTATTAAAATAAAACAAACCTATTTTTTGTAATTTTTATTTACCGTGACAGAATAAAGTAAAGGAGTCAAAAATAGTTGAAATAGCTATATTAGGCCTAAACTAAATATTTACATGCTAAAATATATAAAATCTTGGGGAGGGTAAAAAATGACATGTCTACAGCTACCCCTCTTTGACTGGAAAAACGAAGTATTTTCAGACAAAGAACGACTAGACATGTTTTTTGACCCGACCCTTATTTGGAGAGACTAAAACTAAGAAAAAAGGGGAATGTGACCGAGCTCTGGTATCTGAGATGCCTACATATACTTGTCTATAAAGGAATCGGACCATGTGTAGTTCAGAAGTAGAAACAGTGATGGAGTATACTGAGGTGGAGAGACGATCGAGGTGCCATTCCGCCGAGGTTCCGGTCCGCGGTCCTGTTATTACATTAAAAATCAAAAAATGAAAAAGACTAGCTAAGCCTGTCAACTACGAGTTACAAGATTCCTATTTATAAGTCTTCTGAAGCTTGATCTTGAGTCTTGAATGGTTCTTCATGCTGACTTTGGATTTGACCCTTGACGCTTGCTAGTTGCAGGTGCTAGTTCTTTCTTTTTCAGCTTTTTGGATCAAGATCGGACATGTAGTGCTTATGACCTCAACCATGTCTTGAGCAGCACACATCTTTCATCAACTTCTGCATTTGGATTCACTTCTTGCTTTTCTTTTTTTTTATTCCGGATTGTGACTAACTTCTGTTGATCATCTCGGACTGTTGACTCGCATTCTTGCCACGAGATTTTACTACTTCTAACTTGAATTTAATTCTGAAATGACTTCCCTTGTTCTGCAGGTGGGCACCTGATTGCCAAAACTTGAACTGTACTCCCTTGTTCTCCAGGTGGGCGCCTAATTGTCAAAAACTTGAACTGTATTCCCTTATTCTCCAGGTGGGCGCCTGATTACCAAAAACTTGAACTGTATTCCCTTGTTCTCCAGGTGGACGCCTAATTGCCAAACTTGAATTGTATTCCCTTATTCTCTAGGTGGGCACCTAATTGCCAAAACTTGAACTGTATTCCCTTGTTCTACAGATGGGCGCCTGATTTCCAAAACTTGAATTGTATTCCCTTGTTCTTCAGGTGGGCGCCTGATTTCCAAAACTTGAACTGCAGTCCCTTGTTCTCCAGGTGGGCGCCTGATTGCCAAAACTTGAACCGTATTCCCTTGTTCTCCAGGTTGGCGCCTAATTGCCAAAAACTTGAACTGTATTCCTTTGTTCTCCAGGTGGGCGCCTGGTTGCCAAAAACTTGAACTGTATTCCCTTGTTCTCTAGGTGGGCGCCTGATTGCCAAAACTTGAATTGTATCCCTTGTTCTCCAGGTGAGCGCCTGATTGCCAAAACTTGAACTATATTCCTTTGTTCTCCAGGTGAGCGTCTAATTCCCAAAACTTGAAATGTATTCCCTTATTCTCGTAGTGGGCGCCTGATTGCCAAAACTTGAATTGTATTCCCTTGTTCTCCAGGTAGGCGGCTAATTTCCAAAACTTGAACTGTATTCCCTTATTCTCCAGGTGGGCACCTGATTACCAAAAATTAAACTGTATTCCCTTGTTCTCTAGATGGGTGCATGATTGCCAAAATATTAACTGTATTCCCCTGTTCTCCAGGTGGGCGCTTGATTGCCAAAACTTAAACTTTTTTCTCTTGTTCTCCAAGTCGACGCCTGATTGCCAAAACTTGAACTGTATTCCCTTGTTCTCCAGGTGGGCACCTGATTGCCAAAACTTGAACTGTCTTCCCTTTATTCTCTAGGTGGGTGCATGATTTCCAAGTCGAATTGACTCCTCTGAAACTGTTGCTTTCCCTTTGTTCTCCGGGTGTGTGCCTGATTTCCAACACTTGAATTGTATTCCCTTGTTCTCCAGGTGGGCGCCTGATTTCCAAAGCTTGAGTTGTTTTCCCTTTGTTCTCCAGGTAGATGCCTGATTGCCGAACTCAAACTGTTCTCCTTTAAAACTTGAGTTGTTCTCCTTGTTCTCCAGGTGGGCGCCTGATTGCTGAGCTTGACCCGTTTTACTTTGAACTTGTGTCATCTTCCCTTGTTTCTCCAGGTGGGCGCCTGATTGCTAAACCTGAACTGCTTTCTCTTGAGAGTGCTTTTCCTTGGAACTGTCTTCCCTTGTTTCTCCAGGTGGGTGCCTAATTGCTGAACTTGAATTGTCCTGTTCTTGAAATTGCTTTCCTTTTGAACTGCCTTCCCTCGTTTCTCCAGGTGGGTGCCTGATTGCTTAACCTGAATTGTCCTCTTTTTGAAACTGCTTTCCTTTTGAACTGCCTTCCCTTGTTTCTCTGGGTGGGTGCCTGATTGCTTGAACATGTACTACTTTCTATTCTTGAAACTCGTGTCGTCTTCCCTGGTTCTTCAGGTGGGCACCTAATTTCAATAAAACAGACAAAACAAAAGAAATTTTTCTACCCCAGTTTGATATCTGGGCATATATATGAGTGTTAATTGAATCATGTTACCCAATATCTCTAAGAATTTAAAAGTTAGATCACATTATCCAAGAGGTCCCTGAAAATTCAAATTAAATATCATCTTAAGAAGGACAACTTTACAACTAAATTATATTTCCTAAAGGTAGGACTTACGCTAAATCTTGTTATCTAGGAAGATCTTAAAACTAAATCTCATTTTTCAGGAGGGTCCTGAAAATTTCCAATTGAGTCTCATCCTAAGAAAGAAAACTTCAAAACCAACTTATATTTCCTCACAGTAGAGCTTATGCTAGAACTTGTTACTCATGAATGTTTTGAATTTTAACTAGGTCCCATTGTCCAGGAGGATCCTGAGAACTTCAAATTCAATCCCATTATCCAGGCGGGTCCTGAGAATTTTTAAATTAAATTCCATTATCCAGGAGGGTCCTGAAAAGACGAGAATAAACTTACATGATCCGTGCTCTCTTCCTGGAGGATCTCTGCAAAACGAACAAAATTCCCTGCCCATGAACCATGCTTTCTTGATGGAGGGTTCCTGCAGATTGAACAAATTTTTTCCCCTTCTCAAACCGCCTTTGTACCGACCAAATTTGGGCACGACACTTGAAAAATTCAAGCTTCAGAACTTTGATTTGGACATAGTCTTCGTCTTTGTTTCAAACAAAGAAAACATGTGAGTTTAAATATGGTGGTTGGTTTGTGGCCTTGACTCTGAGGGCAATTGCTCCTTCACTTCCCATGATAACTTTGATTTCAACTCGAAAGACCTTGCTTGTTTATTGACTAACCACTTTCTCTGTCACCCTTATCACAGAAAATACCTCTGATCCGTTATAACCCATTACCCTTTATCTGTTGCATTAGGCTCATGACTTGACATATACCGAACCTTTGTATTTCACATGAATCCCAAAGCAAGTTTATGGTTACCAACTCAGTGCTCTTGTTGTTCTTTCCTGACGTATGCCACTTGTAACACTCCTCAAAGTTATAAAAGTTTCGAGACACTCTAATTATTGAACTAAATTATTGCTATTTTTATTATTTTTATCTTGCCTATATATATATATATATATATATATAT
>MU688152.1:26034-73406 GCA_026770625.1 Nicotiana glauca | reverse complement strand
ATGTATCAAAATCAAATAAAGCCAAATACAACAATTTAACTGAGCTCGAATTCTTGAACCCTGAACCAAAGTTCTAGGTTCTTGTTCCCTAGCAGAGTCGCCAGAGCTGTCACACCTCCTTTTTCCGAAAGAGCTTATTCGGCTTTTACTACACCCCGGGAAGGGATATAGTAAAGAAAGGAGTTTTTCCACTTAAAGGAAAATCGAAATGGGATTCGTTTTTATTTAAGATTCAGAGTCGCCACTTGGGAGTTTTATGGTGTCCCAAGTCACCGGTTTCGAATCCCGAATCGAGGAAAGGGTTGACTCTGTAGTACAGTCCCAAACCAGAAATCCAGGTAAGGAATTCTGTTAACTCGGGAGAAGGGGTTAGGCATTCCCGAGTTCCGTGGTTCTAGCACGGTCACTCAAATGTTATATTTGGCTAAAATTTGATATTTATACATGTTACCCTATTTGTGCCATTTCAAAATTAATTACCGCTTTTTATCAATTATTTTTTTTTAAAGAAAATGAACGTCGTTTAAGAACGTATTTTCAGATCACGTCACATGAAATGCACCTGGATCCTCGACACACTCCTATTCAACATTTTTGGATTTAGATTTGGGTTGCATGAAATGCACACCCGTATTTAGGAAGGTAAAATTGTTAAAATTGCGCCTAAAGCGACTAACGTATTATTATATTTTGAGAAGGCCGTGAAATTTGTTAAACGGCCCGTCCCGAATCTAAATATTTTGAATTGAGTAATTAATGAGGGCCCCGCAATTTATATTTTTTGATTTGGTGAGGCTCGTCTCATTTTATTGTTAAAAGGCCAATCTAAGCAAGCTAACATTTTCTATTTTTGTGTTATTTGTCACTAAAAGGGCCCTAATTAATTAGCATCACTAATTACTATTATTAGAAAAACCTTTCGCGGAAGTCGAGCTTCAAACTCAGGTCCACACCTGAACAAGAGGAAATCCTCCTAATTCAAATATGCTACCTAGCTTGGAAGGTTCAAAACCCGCACTACTATAAAGAAAAAGAATGATCGAAGTTGCGAGAACATGTATGTAACCACAATCGTTTTGATTTGATTAAGAGGCATAACGCAACAACAGTAGCCCATAATTGCATCTCTCTTAAATACTCATATGCAACAATACAACATTTAACAATTTTATGCATTGAGAACATATGCAACACTTCCAAATATTGAAATGCCTACTGGAGCGTCTGTACAGGTAATAACAGACGCTTTCACATACTAAAATTGACACTTACGCAAGGAATGCTTTGGTGGATATGTACTGCAAATGAAAACACTTATCACAAAATTTGATTGCAAGTTCCAAAATACTCCAACAAAGGCTTGAGGACAATACTGTGATGCTCCCCATTTATGACCAAAACTTAGTTAAATAAACAAAGAATTATATCTCCAAAACTATTTCCAAGATCATTAAGACTAAAGCCACAACTTAATTGAATACTATAATTTCATAAGGATGCTAACATGTATAACATGTTTTATGGGTGAATTTCAACCAGAAAATCTTCAACTAATAAATTGAACATAAAATTCGAAACCCACCTCTAAAGTAGACTTAATAAACCCATACAAAAAAAACAAGCTACTAAAAAAAATTTCAAGGTAGACAATAATCAATGAACCCAAATATCCGTTTCTACAACATTAGCGTAGTCATTACCATTGTGGCAAAACCAAAACCAGACGGAAACAGTACACACACGCCATTGTGCAAATTAAAAATCGAGCAGAAATTCATTCTTTATCAACACACAATGAAGAATCACTACAAATTAATCAATAACAAGGTTTAGTAATGGACCTCAATCTGATAAACTATGGACGGAACTCGAACCAGGAACCGACGATAGTACCTCGACGCCTTCGGCGATCTCGAATTTGAACAACGACCCAAGCATCAATAAAACTCCATTTCCCCTCAATATAATCGGAACCTTAACGACGACCTCGGACCTGCTAATGGAAAGCTGGTCATCTCGAATCTCAGTCAACCACGGGACTCGATGGTAATCCTGGTTTTATAAGAAGACGAAGGTGAAACGGGTCACAGGCGGAGGTAAAAATGGCCAAGCGTGATGAGGCGAAGCGGAACAACAAATTTCTGCCTAAATCGGGAGTGGATTTGGCGAGTTCTTCGATGTCTCGCCGGCGTTCATAGCTGTCGTTCTCTGAAAGCATGGAGGTGGTTTAGTTTCAAGAGGGGATTAAATGGGGGTCTGGTTCGTTGCTGCTCTTAAGGTCTTGGTGTAGGTTTTTGTTGAAGAAGAGAACACCTCCTTGGGTCGTTTTTTACTGTAGCCGCCTCCTTTATGTTTTCAGGCGTTATTTTTGTTCAATTTTTTTTATTCTACCCTTTTTAAAGTGTATTCTTTATGTATATATAGTGGTGTATAGGGTGTGTGTAGGGAATAGTTTTGGAGAAAAAATATTTTGGGGAAGGTTTTGGGGGGGAAATATTTTGGGGAAGGTTTTGGGGGGGAAATATTTTGAGCTTTTCAAATGTTTGGTCAATTTGAGTTTAAGACCAATCCTTTTCACTTCCCTCTTCTTTTTGTTGTTTTTCTTTCTTTAAAACCCTAAACTAAATTCCTAAATTAATTCAAATTATAAAATTAAGCTAATTATTTAACTATGTAAAAATGATTATTTTTTGTGATTTTTTATTAATAGCACAATTAACTCAATGTAATTAATTCCTAAATGCAAATTAAACCTAAGGTGGCATGAAATTAAAATGTGACACTTTTTTTATGATTTTTCTATGACTTTAAAAATATTAAAAATGCATGAAATGCAATGCAACTAAATAAAGAAAAATACCTAAAAATCAATAAAAATTATTTTGGTCTATTTTTAGGAGTTATTTTCATGTAGGGAAAAAATCACGTGCTCACATCGACCTACCAACAATATTACGCAACCACTTCCCAAACCCCACCACCTCCACCACCCAAGCAAATTCCCTGCCCTCCACCACCAGTTGCTCCTGTATTCGTGGCTCCTCCACCTGCTGCGTAACATAAATCTTCGAGCGAACCATTGTTCCAAACACAGGAAAACCACTATTATCCACTCGAGCCCACTTTCAAACCTCCCGAACCATACTTTTATACTCCTCTTATTGATATTTCAGCTGAAGAAGAAAAGCCTCCTAAAAACCACGAGCAGGAGGAGATGATACGTAAGGTGAAAAGCTTGGAACAATCATTTCGAAATATGCAAGGCCTAAGAGGACAAGTGAGTGTCTCTTATAAAGACTTGTGTTTGTTTCCCGACGTCCAACTGCCTGCGGGTTTCAAGTTACCAAAGTTTGGTCTATATGATGGACATGGCGACCCCGTAGCCCATCTGAAGGGATTTTGTAGCAAGATGAGAGGTGCTGGAGGAAGAGATGAATTGTTAATGGCGTACTTTAGCCAAAGTCTCAGTGGAGCGGCTTTAGAGTGGTACACAAGGCAAGATCATGCCCGACGGTACACATGGGACGGCTTGGCCCAAGCATTTGCAAACCACTTTCAATACAACCTTGAGATTGTCCCCGATCATCTCTCATTGACCAAGATTGAGCAGAAACCTGGAGAAAGTTTTAGAGAATATGGATTTCGGTAGAGGGAGCAGGCCGCAAGGGTCGATCCTCCGATGAAGGAGGGTGAAATGGTGGATTATTTTCTGCAGGCTTTGGAGCCTACTTATTACGGACATCTAGTGTCAGCAGTTGGAAAAACGTTTAATGAAGTAGTAAAAATGGGAAGCATAGTGGAAGAAGGTTTGAAGTCCAACAAAATTATGAGTTATTCTGCAATAAAAGCAACTACCCAGGCCATCCAGACTGGCACTGGAGGAGTATTGCGAAAGAAGAAAAAATAAGAAGTTACAATGGTGGAGTCGAGAGCATGGTCCAGTGGTCCTTCACCATATTATCACCAACCTCGACCACATCCCCAAACCTACCCACACACCCCATATGGCCCACCACAACACTACTACTCACCTCCCGCTCCTCACTTCTCAGTTCACCACGCCCAAACTTATCCTCAACCTCATGCACCCTGGCGTGCACCAACTCCCCAAAATACCTACCATACCCAAAATGCATACCCACCTCCGAGAACCTATAGAAATCCCAGTGGAATCGGTTTCTGACCCAACCCTACTGCTAAGAATGATAGGTTGCAAAAGAAGAAGCCTTTCACTCCATTAGGAGAATATTATACCAGCCTGTTTCACAGATTGAGACAGTTGGGAATGTTAAACCCAATTGAACCAAAAATACCAAATCCTCCCCCAAGGAACCTGGACCATTCAGTAAATTGTGAGTATTGCTCAGGAGTGCCAGGGCATGATACGGAGAAATGCTGGCATCTAAAAACTGCCATTCGGGAACTTATTGATACATAGAGAATTAAAGTGCAGGCTCCGGAGACTCCCAATATCACTCAGAATTCATTACAAACGCATCATGAGACTCACATGATTGAGTTAGTGCAGAAGGGAGAATACAAGAAGCCGTCGCAAACTGTGATAATGATTAAGGCAAGTGAGAATTAAGCAAATGAGAAATTGATTGGTGGGAATGCATTGGTCGCAGTGGAACAGACATTCAGTGAACTAGTGATGATAGTGAAACCAGAACCTGTTAAAGTGATGATACCAGGAGCAGTTGTTAAGCCTGTGTTGGTTGTAAAAAGCGCCCGCACAGAACCGGTTATCATTAAATCGGTGACTCAGTTGCCAGTGGTTAGTGAAAAAGTTATCCCGTGGAATTATGACCGGGTGACTGTGATGTACAGAGGAAAAGAAGTTAAAGAAGAAGTGTGCGAAACTCATGGGTTGGCAAGATCAGGGAGATGCTTTGCCCCTGAAGAATTGAGAAAGGTTAAAGCAGCTAAAGACAATCCGGCACCGGTAAAGAGAGTTGTTACTTAAGAAGAAGCTGAATAATTTTTGAAAAAGATGAAGGCACAATACTATTCAATCATGGAACAATTAAGGAAAACCCCGGCGCAGATCTCATTACTGTATTTATTGATCCATTCGGATGAATACCGTCAGGAGTTGATGAAGATTCTGAATGAAGCTCATGTGCCAGATAAAATTTCCGTAAACCATCTTGAGAAGATAGCAAACAAGATTTTTGAGGTTAACAGGGTTACATTCTCCGATGATGAGTTGTCGTTGGAAGGAACTGGACATAATATAGCCCTTTACCTCACCGTGAAGTGTGAAGATTTCGTGGTTACTCGGGTGTTAATTGATAATGGGTCTAGTGCAAACATTTGTCCTCTCTCCACCCTAAAAAATTTGAAAGTTGACAGTGAAAGAATCCATAAAAATAGTATCTGTGTATGGGGATTTGATGGAGGAGGCAAGGACACAGTGGGAGATATTGTGTTCGAGCTAACAATAGGACCAATGGAATTCACTATGGAGTTTCAAGTGCTCGATGTTGCTGTTTCCTACAATCTTTTATTGGGACGACCCTGGATCCATGCTGCAAAGGCAGTGCCGTCTACTTTGTATCAGATGGTCAAATTTGAATGGGATCGGCAAGAGATTGTGGTCCATGGGGAGGACAATTCTTGTAATGCCATTACACCCTTCGAGGAAGTTGAAGACGACAAAGGTCCTTGGGTGTACCAAGTCTTGGACACAATATCAGTTGCTAAAATCCTGGAACGGGAGTGTGTTCCTAGGCCAAAGGTAGCTGTTGCATCTGTCATGGTGGCGTCGGAGATGATAAGGAATGGATTATTGCCCGGAAAGGGTTTAGGTGCTTCCCTACAAGGGATCATACAGCCGGTGTCTCTTCCGGGAATCTGGATACTTTCGGGTTAGGTTTTAAACCCACTACTGCTGACATAAGGAGAGCAAAAAAGATGAAGAAGAAAGTGTGGACCCTTCCAAAACCTATTCCTCGCCTTTCCCGTTCTTTTGTCCGGCCTGGTACTAAAAGGCGCCCAGCAACAGCAAGGCCAAGTTATGTGGTGATAGAACCTAACAAGGAGTTGATCGAGAGGTTTGAAAGGTTGTTTGATAAGGTGAATATGGTGGAAGCAGGAGAAGGTCCGAATAAAATTGATGTGCTGTTCGTGGGGTCTCAGGCCAAGCTTAATAACTGGGAAGCTACTCCTCTTCCTACTCGGAAGGAGTCGTGGTAGTTAGTTTTTGATTTTCCTTTGAGTATTAAATCTGGATTATTTCTAAGGTTGTAATTTGGATTGCTATGTTCTGTCCATTTGGATGAGTCAAACTTTGTTATCTTACAATTTTTAATGAAATGCAATTTCCTTCTCTCTTCATTCCTGATAACCTTTATTTTCGTTTTTCTTTTCTCTCTTGTACAGTCCCTTTTATGCTGGTTTCAATGATGTGTCATGCATGAGGAGTTTCCGACCTAGTCTTGATAATCAATGTGAAATAGTAAAAATTGAGTGTGATGATGAGATAGAATATGATGACGAGGAATCCTTGGAAGAAATCAGTAAAGAATTAAGTCAATTTGAGGAAAAACCCAAACCTAATTTGAATGACGCAGAGGCAATCAATCTGGGGGATCAGGATAATGTTCGGGAAACAAAAATAAGTGTCCATTTGGAGCCTCCGCTCAGGGAAGAAATAGTCAAAGCATTGCTTGAGTACAAAGATGTTTTCGCATGGTCATATGACGATATGCCAGGTCTAAGTAACGGCCCGGTGGTCCACAAATTACCCACTTATTCGGAATGCCCTCCTGTCAAGCAGAAGCTGAGGAAATTTAAAACAGATATCAGTGTGAAAATCAAAGAAGAGGTCACCAAGCAGTTTGATGCGAAGGTCATTCGGGTTACCCGATATCCCACCTGGTTAGCTAATGTTGTGCCCGTACCAAAGAAGGATGGAAAGACCAGAGTGTGTGTTGATTACCGTGATCTCAATAAGGCGAGTCCAAAAGACAACTTCCCACTGCCAAACATCCATATATTGATTGACAATTTTGCTAAACATGAGATTGGTTCTTTTGTGGATTGTTATACGGGCTATCACCAGATTTTGATGGATGAGGAAGATGCTGAAAAGACGGCATTCATCATACCTTGGGGAACTTATTTTTATAGGGTCATGCCATTTGGATTGAAGAACGCAGGGGCAATAAACATGAGGGCGATGACCACCATGTTACATGATATGATACATTGGGAAATTGAAGTCTATGTAGATGATGTGATAATAAAGTCGAGAAAGCAATGTGACCATGTTAAAGACCTGAGGAAGTTTTTTCAGAGGCTCCGCAGGTGCAATCTCAAGCTCAATCCAAAAGTGTGCGTTTGGATTCCCGTCAGGAAGTTGTTGGGGTTTGTGGTAAGTCACCACAGTATTGAGTTAGACCCGTCCAAAATCAAAGCCATCCAGGAATTACCACCGCCAAAGAGAAAGAAAGAAGTGATGAGTTTGCTCGCCAGGTTGAATTATATCAGCAGGTTCATTGCTCAGCTTACAATGACTTGCAAGCCTATCTTTAAGCTGCTAAAGAAAGATGTTGCGGTCAAATGGACGGATGAATGTCATGCAGCATTTGACAAAATTAAGGAGTATTTGGCCAATCCACCTGTATTGGTTCCGCCAGAGCCGGAAAGACCCTTGATCCTCTATCTGACAGTGTTGGATAATTCTTTTGGCTGTGTACTGGGGCAGCATGATGTCACGGGAAAGAAAGAGCAGGCAATTTACTACCTCAGCAAGAAGTTCACATCTTACGAGGTCAAATACACTCAACTTGAGAGGACGTGTTGTGCTTTAACCTGGGTAGCACAGAAATTGAAACATTACTTGTCAGCATATACCACTTATCTTATCTCGCGGTTGGATCCATTGAAGTACATTTTTCAGAAGCCCATGCCTACAGGGAGGCTCGCAAATTGGCAAATCTTGCTCACAGAATTTGATATTGACTACTTGACCCGTACTGCGATGAAAGCACAAGCAGTGGCTGGTCATTTAGCCGAGAATCCAGTTGATGATGAATATGAACCTTTGAAAACATACTTTCCTGATGAGGAGACAATGTAAATCGAGGAATCAGAACTAGATGAAAAATCGGGGTGGAAGTTGTTCTTTGATGGGGCTGCCAATGCCAAAGGCATTGGGATAGGAGAGGTACTTATTTCTGAAACAGGACAGCACTACCCTGTTACAATCCGGATTCTTTGTAACATGGTGGAGAGCCTTGGTTTCATGATATCAAAGAATACCTCAGAATGGGAGTATATCCGGTACAGGCCACATGGGACCAAAAGAGAGCCATTAGACGCTTAGCAAGCGGATTTTTCTTCAGTGGAGGAGTCTTGTACAAAAGAACTCTAGATCTTGGTTTATTGAGGTGCATGGATGCTACACATGCTACAGTTATCATGACCGAGGTACATGCAGGAGTTTGTAGACCTCATATGAGTGGATATGTATTGGCCAAGAAGATTCTTCGACCAGGATATTATTGGATCACTATGAAACAAGATTGTATCAGTTTCGTACGCAAGTGTCATCAGTGCCAAGTACATGGAGATCTGATTCATTCTCCTCCATCTGAATTGCACACAATGTAGGCACCATGGCCCTTCATTTCTTGGGGGATGGATGTCATTGGGCCAATCGAGCCAGCGGCATCTAATGGGCACAGGTTTATTCTAGTAGCCATTGATTATTTCACTAAGTGGGTTTAATCAAAAACTTTCAAATCGGTGACCAAGAAGGCAGTGGTCAATTTTGTGCATTCAAATATCATTTGTCGGTTCAGAATCTCGAAGGTGATTATCACATATAATGGTGCCAATCTTAACAGTTATCTGATGGTGAAAACATGTCAGCAGTTTAAGATCACACACTGCAATTCCACCCCATATCGTCCTAAGGCGAATGGAGCGGTCGAGGCAGCTAACAAGAACATTAAGAATATACTTCGGAAAATGGTGGAAGGATCCAGGTAATGGCATGAGAAATTACCTTTTGCTTTGTTGGGCTATCGCACTACTGTTCGCACTTCAGTAGGGGCGACTCCTTATTCACTGGTATATGGTACGGAGGCAGTGATACCTGCAAAAGTTGAAATACCATCCCTTCAGATTATCGTCGAGGCGGAAATTGATGATGATGAGTGGGTCAAAGCCCGTTTGGAACAATTGAGCCTGATTTATGAGAAGAGATTAGCAGCAGTATGTCATGGAAAGTTATACCAACTGAGAATGGCAAGAACATATAACAAGAAAGTACATCCGCGGAAGTTTGAAGTAGGGCAATTGGTGTTGAGGCATATCTTACCTCATTGGGCTGAAGCAAAAGGAAAATTTGCCCCCCAACTGGCAGGGGCCGTTTGTTGTAACCCAAGTATTGTCCAATGGTGCATTGTATCTAACAGATGTGGAAGGGAAATGTGTAGAAATGGCTATCAACTCTGATGGAGTTAAGAGATACTATGTATGATTTTTTTATTTAAATGTACCTAATTGTACTTGGCATGTTTTGAGATTGAAATGACGAAGGCATTTTGTTCTACTATCCAAACACTTTATCCTTTGTTATCCCTTTGAGCTTTATTCTATTTTCTTTGGTATCCCTCTTTCAAAATCAATAAGAAAACTCGAAAACCCAAGCGATGAAATTAAGTGGAGAAACAGAAGAAAACAGTGAAAAGAAAGAGAAAAAAAAGAAAGAAAAAAGAAAAGAAAAGAAAAGAAAAAGAAAAGAAAAAGAACAGAAAGAAAAGAAAAGAAAGGAAAAGAAGTGAAAAAGAAAGAAAAGAAGAATGGAAGAAAGGAAACATCCCAACAATGAAGCGATTTTATGACCTGAACTACGTTTGACTTGATCCCGAAAGGGTATGTAGGCAGCCTCTCTGAGGTTCAGTCACAACAAAAGAAAAGTCCAAAATCCCCAAGAAGGAAACTGGGGCAGAAGTTGTGTTTGTTGCGAGAAATATGATTCTGAAAGTTGTAATTTTGAACCCACGTTGAATTATTTTGAGCCTCTATACCCTTCTTTCTAAAACCCATCCAAAAGCCACATTACGGTCCAAAGAAAGATCTTCTGATAAATTTTAAGAAATGCCTATACAAGCAGGTAAAGTGATTCATGTTGGGGATAACATTCTGGTGCCAGAAGGAAAATGATGAAAATGAGAGAGTCTTATTGGTGAAAACCCTCACGGGCACCATAAGGCGACGTGAGTTGAGAGAAATGAAAATGAGAGAGTCTTATTGGTGAAAACCCTCACGGGTACCGTAAGGCGAAGTGAGTTTTGAGAGATATAAAAAATGAGAGAGTCTTATTGGTGAAAACCCTCACAGGCACCGTAAGGCGAAAAGTGAGTTTTTAGATGGGCAAATGAAAGAAGTCTGTGGTTGAAAGGTACTCGAAACATGGCAGGACAAGCAAGGTTTGGGTTTTTGGTGAAATTCAGCTTTTGAAAGTATGGAACAGCAAATGTGGCAATTGAAAGTTTATTGGTTGGACAGACTAGGCTAGCTAATCCAAAGTGCATGGCACTATCAATGGTACCAGCAGTTCCACTCAGATAAGTCCTATCCTTTTTCTCTTCATTATAAATCGTCCGTTTTTAGAATCTTCCTATCTTTAACCTTCGAGGTCATTGCATTTCATTCTCTTAAAGTCTGTCTATAAGACATTTCAGTGTCAGTTCTATTCAAAAGAAGGATGTCAAGGCTAACTACCAGCTTCCCAATTGTATGGCACAACAAGGTTGGAACGTATCAAAAGAAGGTAAAGCATGAAGGACCAATGAAAATCCCACCAGTGGGATAATCAGATAATTGTGGGGGAAAAGAAAAGTTCACAAGATGGGACAGAAACATAAAATAGTGAAACGGGGTAAAACATTTGGGTCATCAAGATCAGAGGGTTGAAAGTCAGCCGGGAAGTCGAGGCATTTAAAAGCAAGTCCAAGGAAGCAAGTCAAAGCAAAGTCGGAAGCAGGAGCATGGCCAACAAGAATGCCAGCAGCTAACCACCATTTTACATTAACAAATTTTTCTTTGATTAAAACAGGGGCAGAAAATTTTCTTTGTAAGCAGGAGCCCACATGGAAAATAAGGGAATACTTTCCAAACTCAGCAAGCAGGAGCCCACCTGGAAAACAAGGGAATATTTTTTTTTCAATACAGCAATCAGGAGCCCACCTGGAGAACAAGGGAATACTTTTCAAGCGCAGCAGTCAGGCACCCACCTGGATAACAAGGGAAGTATAACGCAAGTTTTATCTTTCAAGTTTAATATTTGGTAATATAACGCGCCCAGTTATCAAACTGGGGCAGAAAATTTTCTTTGTCTGGTATGTTTGTTGCAAGCAGGAGCCCACCTGGAGAACAAGGGAATATCTTTTCAAATCAACAAGCAGGAGCCCACCTGGATAACAAGGGAATACATTTTCAAAATCAGCAATCAGGAACCCCCCTGGAGAACAAGGGAATACTTTTCAAGCGCAGCAGTCAGGCACCCACCTGGATAACAAGGGAAGTATAACGCAAGTTTTATCTTTCAAGTTTAATATTTGGTAATATAACGCGCCCAGTTATCAAACTGGGGCAGAAAATTTTCTTTGTCTGGTATGTTTGTTGCAAGCAGGAGCCCACCTGGAGAACAAGGGAATATCTTTTCAAATCAACAAGCAGGAGCCCACCTGGATAACAAGGGAATACATTTTCAAAATCAGCAATCAGGAACCCACCTGGAGAACAAGGGAATATCTTTTCAAAATGAGCAAGCAGGAGCCCAGCTGGAGAACAAGGAAATATTTTCGAATTCAGCAGTCAGGCACCCACCTGGAGAACAAGGGAAGTGCAATTCAACTTTAACTGTCAGTTTCAATATTGGATAACATGTTGTACCCAGTCACCAAATTGGGGCAGAAAGTTTTCTTCGTTTTTGTCTGTTTTGTTGCAATCGGGAGCCCACCTGGAGAACAAGGGAATACTTTTCAAGCATCGCAAGCAGGAGCCCACCTGAAGAACGGAGGCATGTATTTTAAATTGCAACAATCAATCATCATCAAGTTGAATGGCAAAACATCGCCAATGCAACAACAAGAATTCCATTGGAAGAACACAAGATACAAGTTCAAGGCAACACAAGAGCAAGTTTGAAGACATTGATAGGATCTTTTGTAAATTAATAGATCATAGATTAGGATAGCTTCTTTTGTTTTACCACGGTGTAATAAGGAGGTCAGCAAGCTGTAGCAGCAGCAATAACAGTGAAATCATAGCTATTGGTAGTCCCAGCTACCAAACCTTCCCGAACTACACTGCCCTGATTCCTGTTTATCCTGGGATATATAGGTAGCCTCTGAAGCAGGGTGCGGTAAGCTCTTTCAAAATGCTTCACATGGAATATGCGAACGGACAAAAATCACTCATTTCCGCTCGATTGTCTTTGCACGAAATCTCTTCGTGTTTCCGGGCAAAGAGGGGCAGTTATGAGCACGTGATTTTCGCCCTAAGCAAATTATTCCAAAAGTTTCAAATAAAATGATTTTACAATTTTTTGTGAATTTTGTATTGATTTGTTGCATGATAATTCATATAAAAAATACAAAAATATGCATTTGCATTTAGGAATTTAATTTTACATTTTAGTATTAATTAGTATTAATTTGTTTTAGAACAAAATATAAAGAAAATAACAAAAATGGTCCATCTTGCATTTTTAGTTTAAAAATGTCTTAGTTTGCATTTTAATTAGAAATTAATGGATAAGAAATTAGGAAATCTAATCTTTAGTGCTAATTTGTTTTTAGCATTTTAATAAAACCAGAAAAAAAATATAAAAAATTACAAAATAAGAAAAAAGAGAAAAAATAAAAAGAGAAAACGAGTGAGTAAAGAATAAAAGGAAAAACAAAAGTTGGGAAGGAGGGCTGCCCAAATTTGGGTTGTTACATTGATTTGATTTAGCCCAAAAGAATTAAATACGTAACACACAGACCCAGCCCAATTCTCCTTACCCGTCCAATTTTGAGACGGACCAAACGATGCTATTTGGTGTGATCTCAGCCATCAAAATCTCTTAATCCAACGGTCCACAGCCTCTTGTGGTTAAATATAAAATGATCGGAGGAATTAATAAATCAAAAGACCGTCTCTCGTCTTCCTTGTATCTCCTTAGAACCTCGCCGGAGCCACCGCCGGCGGCGAACGAAACCTATGCCAATCTGTCCCAAATTCACACCATAAATTCCCTAGATCATCCTCTTCCCGTTCCCGCCCTTGGTTTCCTTCAAACCTCACCAGAGCTCTTCAAATCTTCGTCGGAAGATTTTTCGGCCACGACGCCACCAATCCCAAATACCACCAAAATCACACCACAGGACCGCCTTGGCCTCCTCTACACAACCCCCATAGCCACTTGCCTCGAATCTGGCCAGAACTGCTCAAATATCAAATTAAAATTTTCCAGCCAAAACACCTAATTCAAATCTTTAGGATTTCGAACCGTAATATCCCTAATCATATGTTTTCTTTTGAAAACACATGATTGGGGATGTTACGTGTCAGGAATCTTGGAAGATTCGGACATTAATGGTTAGTTGGAGTTTGCTTTATCTGTAAGTTTTCTTTTCAATTTTTATTTACTTCTCATGAGTTTCAGGTTTTGATTAGTTTAATTAGTGGTCTTAGCCGATCTTGTTTCATTCGTTTTTCTGTGCTAATTTTAGTTGATCATGTTCATTTCTGTTAGTCTAGGTATAATTTTTATTACTCGTTTAAATCGATTATGTTTTCATAGTGTTTAATTTCCAGGATAGTTTTCATTTTTCGTTTGATTCTGTTCTGATTTCTTCCTGGCTGTTTGTTTGTCTGTTTAGAGTTTAGCTCATTGTTGATTTTTGCTAAGTTCAAATCTGATTTTAGTTTAATTCTTTAGGATTTGTTCTGTTGATCCTGGACTTGATACTTGGTAATTGTTCTATGCTTAGTTTGATTAAGCTTCTTTTAAGTCTTAGATATTAGTTTGCCTTTATTTAGTTCAGTCTAGTGTTGATTAACCAGAAATTCCTTTAGTTTAGTAATTGGTCTTAATTAGTTTATGCTTAGTTTGTTTGGTTATAGCTGATTTAGATTAAATGGGGGTTAAGTTTAGTTAGATTTTAGCTAGGGTAAAGGGATTGGGGTCAGTTGGCATTAGTCTGTAAATTTCAGACTGGTGGAAGGGTATTTTAGGCATAGAAAATGGTAGTTTCATTAGAAATAGTAATTTCAGAATTAATACAAGGATAGTTTAGGGATTCTAATGGAAGAAAAATCGTAATAGAACCCCTTAGGACTTTCTAGAAGGGATTTTAAACTGAAATTCACAATAAAAATGGTAGTTACTTATAGTACAAGTCAAAAATAAGGGTTAAAAAAAGAAATAAAAAGAAGGACTAACTTGTAAAGAAAGAAATCTGAAATTGTACCCTATTGTTGCCTATAAAAACCCCTCTGGGGTAGGGGTAAGGTCTGCATACATATTACCCTCCCCAGACCTCACTTGTGGGATTATACTGGTATGTTGTTGTTGTTGTTGTTGTTGTTGTTGTTATTGTTGCCTATAAAAGGGCATGCAAATGCCTTGATGATGAAGTTTTCAGCCCCCCAAAATTTCCCCCCAAAAGCTCTTTAACTTTCAGATTTGATTTTGAAATTAAAAACCTCCAAAAATACAGAAAAACAAGAGAAAAACCTTGAAAATCCCAAATTTTTTTACTGTTTCATCAAAAAACCTTAGGTTACTTTCATTGCTAGTAGTTGAATTACCTTTCTTAGATCAGTTTCTGTCAGTTGAAATTTCAGAAGTAGTTTTGGTTAGTCTCGAGTGGAGCTTGGTCCAATTGATGTTAGTTTTTGGTTGATGATTGGCGTATAATCTGTTTCGAATCAATTCTGGGATTGCTGTTTGTTTTTTTTTAAATCAAAATTGATCTAATTGCTGGGCTGTTCGACTGCACTTGTTAATTACTGCTGCTGATCCTCATCTTCTTTTACTTTCAATTTGATTTCCAGTTACATATTTCAAGCCTATGTTGATGTAATTCCATCCGTTGACAATAGGAAATGAAACTGAAGTTGAATTTCTGAAGAGCCTGCTGTTTAAATAATTTTGTTATATTTAGTTTTACATAGTTCTCTTATATTGTGAGCATTTATCCATTGTAGTGAGTTAGGATTATTTTGAATTGTGATAAGCTGTTTGGACTTTAAAAAACATGGATTCATCAGCTGGCCTTATTTAGTTATATCCTGTTTTTTTCTCGTATTTGAATTAGAAAATTAGAGGATAGCTAATATGAATTGAGAATTAGATTATAAACCTTGTTCACAATCACAGCAGGTTCATCTCTAGCGTCATGAATGTTAAGTGTTAGTTTAATAATGATGATTTGAATTAGTATCATGTGTTTGAGCCACTATGCTGTCATTTGTATTTAATCTTTAGTTTATTGAATATTAGTGATGCACTGGTAGGTAAACAAATAGAAGTAGAATTTAATCTTATCTTATTAATGTGAGTCAATAACTTTTAGTTGCAATTATTAAACATTTGCAGTAATTAGAATTACATTCAGCAAGTTCTTAAGCTAAAGAGATCAAATTATTTTGCTTAGAATTCAGGGCCCAGTAGTAGGCTTCAGGGATATTAGATATGCATCTCTGGCCTGTTTTTGTTTGGGGCCTGTCTAAGGCCATGATTGGACTGGATTTTGATATGGGCTGAAATTCGATTCGCATCCCCTGGGCATGCTTTGAGCCCAAAGGCAATCTAGGCCAATGACAAGTTAATTAAGACTTTTTACCTTTTATTTTAGAGACATAATAAATAGCAAACCATAGTCACTTTAAGTTTGACCTTTAATAAAATGATGAGACGAGCCTCGCCAAATAAAATACAAAAGTCGGGGCCCTCAATAATGTTATATGAAAAATATTTAGAATTTGGAGGGCCGTTTAGTGAATTTCACGGCCTTCCTCAAATGATAACGCGTAGATTCTTTAAACACGAATTTAATAAAATTACCTTCCTAATTACGGATGCATATTTATGTGACCCAAATCCAAATCTCAACTGAGTCGATATGTGTTAACAACCACGGGCGCACAAGTGTGACGTGGTTCGAGATGCATTTTCACGACGTTGCAATTTTTATTAAAATAAAAAATAAAAGCGGATTATTAATAAAAGGCACATAGGTTAGAACATGTTTTTTAAATCAGATAAAATCAAATACAACAGTTGAGCGACCATGCTAGAACCACAGAATCCGGGAATGCCTAACACCTTCTCCCGGGTTAACAGAATTCCTTACTCGGATTTCTGGTTCGCGGACTGTTAACAGAGTCATAATTTCCTCGGTTCGGGATTCAACCGGTGACTTGGGACACCATTAATCTCCCAAGCTGAGACTCTGAAATCTTAATAAATAAATCTCGTTCTGATTGTCCTTTAAGTGGAAAAACTCATTTACGCCCCTGCGGGAGTAGTGAGAAAAAAAAGGTGTGACAAAGGGGATCCCCATCACTTTGTATGGGGGACGACTGTTGTTCCCACGATTCTACACCAAATCAATAATCTCTCTATCTCTCTCTCTCGTTTCTCTTTAACCTACTCACTCTAGGCTACTTTTACATTTATTGCATTCATACTTATTCATCATTTATTGCTTGATATTGGCCATAAAGAGCCTTTTTTAATTATATTCTAATTGTTATCCCTCTCTCGGTTACCCCCGATAGCTCGAGCTCGAGCCGAACATCGACCTCGTGGCCTTTCATCTACCCTTCCGAAGCCCGGGCAGCAAGCCACTCAGTTTGATTACTGTCTCATTTTAGCTTGTATCTCGTCGTTAAAACTTTATACTTGTAGCATCAACTTCTCTAACAACTTGCGTAAAAATAGATCACGTATTTTTCGAGTCTCAAATTTAATTGTTGTTACCATTTTTACAGTAAATAGTTTGGCACCCACCGTAGGGCTAAAAATAATAGTGATTATTTTCTTGCTGGTTTCATCGCACAAACACAAGTTATCTTTCACACTTTTTCCGGTCCAAAATCTTCGATTTCAGGACAGAGCATCTGGCTCAATAAGTGAAATAGGAAACCGGAACCGTGAAAATAATAGAAAGAAGGACATGACTGCCCCAGATGCCGATACACCACCAAATATAACCCGGACGAAGGGAAGGTTCTCCAATATGACATCCACATGATTATTGGGGAAACAAACGTTCCCCGAGGACCCATGTTCAAAAGAACGAGAACGTCCACTTCGGAAGAAGGACCGATCCAAAACCACATTTCCAAAGATACCCTCGTATTCAGCGAAGTGGACCTCGAGGCCATGATGGAACCACACAACGACACACTGGTAATATCGTTTCTCTTAAACAGTACAAGGATAAAGCGCATGTTCATGGATCCAGGCAGCTCGACCAACATAATTAGATCAGAAGAGTAGGACATCTGGGGTTGCTTAATCGAGTCGTCCCCACTCCTCGAATCCTTCACGGCTTCAACATGACCGGCGAAGTAACGAAAGGAGAGATCACCCTCCCGATCGACACGTTCAACACGATCAAGAATACCGAGTTTCAGGTCATCGATGATGACATGAGGTACAATGCTTTACTCAGTAGGCCTTGGGTCCACAGCATGAGGGAAATGCCCTCAACCTTACAGCAGGTAATAAGGTTTCCCATGAAGAATGGCATCACGACCATATATGGAAGCGCCAACCCCCACATGCCCGGTCTCAGACGAGGAAAGAAACGCACAGACCCTCAAAAACAACGAGGAAGATTTCTTCGCCCCCTCGAACCTTCGTCGCCCCGAAGAATCGGATGCGACCAAATCAACAATCGAAGAGCTGGAGCAGACTTGGAATGGGGTTAACCCCTGAACTCAGGATAAGGTTTATTTAGTTTCTTAGTAACAATATCGACTGTTTTGCCTGGTCCCACCTAGATATGACAGAAATCCTACCAGAAATAACCTCCCACGGCCTGAGCGTTGATCCCAAATTCAAACTCGTAAAGCAAAAGAGAACACCCCAGTCTGAGGTAAAACATGCCTTCATCAAAGAGGAGGCAGCGAAACTTCTTAAAATCGAATCCATTAGAGAGGTAAAGTATCCCGAATGGCTGGCTAACGTAGTAGTAGTTCCCAAAAAGGGGGACAAGCTAAAAATGTGCGTAGATTATAAAGATTTGAACAAAGATTTCCCTAAAGATTCCTTCCTCTTGCCTAATATCGATCGTCTAATCGATAATAGGACTGGCCACGAGACCCTTACTTTTCTCGATGCCTACTCGGGGTATAATCAAATCCAAATGAACCCCGGGGACAGGGAAAAGACCTCGTTCATCACAAAGTATGGTACATATTGCTTTAACGTACTGCCCTTCCAGCTAAAAAATGTAGGAGCAACATACCAGTGCCTAGTTAATAAAATGTTCGAGCATCAAGTAGGTAAATCAATGGAACTATATGTTGATGATATGCTAGTCAAAGCCCTACGCACAGAGGACCATATGATCCATTTGCAGGAGACTTTCAACATCCTTAGAAGCTACAACATGAAGCTCAACCCCGAGAAGTGCGCCTTTGGAGTAGGTTCGGGAAAATTCGTGGGCTTCATGGTTTCAAACACGGGGATCGAGATCAATCCCGACAAGATAAAAGCCATCAAAGAGATCGTGGTAGTGAAAATGTAAAAGCCGTCCAACAGCTGACAGGTCGGATAACGTCCCTGGGCAGATTCATATCGAGGTCATCAGACAAAAGTCACCATTTCTTCTCCCTACTAAAAAGAAAGAGCAACTTCGAATGGACTCCAAAATGAAAACACGCCCTAGAAGAACTGAAACGATACCTGACTAGCTCGCTTTTGCTACACATGCCCAAAGAGGATGAAATACAATACCTACACCTCGTTATGTCTGAAATAGCGATAAGCAGTGTACTGGTTTGAGAGGAGCAAGGTATATAATTTCTTGTTTATTATGTAAGCCGAACCTTGGGGTACGCCGAAACCCATTATCCCCATCTGGAAAAATTGGCTCTCGCACTGATAAACGCCTCACGCAAGCTGAAGCCTTATTTTCAGTGTCACTATATCTTCATTCTGTCAACTTATCCCCTCTGGAGCATACTGCATAAACTTGAGTTATCGGGTCGATTGGCCAAATGGGCCATTGAACTCGGAGGGTATGATATCGAGTATCAACCTTGAACGACCATTAAGTCGCAAATCCTGGCAGACTTCGTGGCCGATTTCTCACCATCCCTTGTGCCCGAGGTAGAGAAAGAACTTTTATTGAAATTGGGCACGTCCTCTAGGGTATGGACTCTATTCACAGATGGTGCCACAAAAATAAGAGGATCCGGGCTTGGTATAGTCCTAAAGCCGCCCGTTGGTGGCATAATCAGACAATCAATAAAAATCGCAAAACTAACAAACAATGAAGTTGAGTATGACGCTATGATTGCAGGTTTAGAATTGACCAAAAGTTTGGTGGCCGAGACTAGTAAGCCAAATGAACGGAAGCTACGAAGCCCGAGAGGACAAGATGCAGAGGTACTTGGAAAAAATCCAAATCACATTATGTCGCTTCAAATAATAAACCTTAGTCCATCTACTTTGAGAGCAGAACAACGAGGTTGATGCCCTCGCGAACCTGGGATCTTCTGTTGAAGAAGAAGACCTTCTCCCTGGAGCTGTTGTCCAATTGTTCAAATCTATGGTTGAGAATGGTCACGCAGAGATTAACTCCACCAGCCTGACGTGGAATTGGAGAAATAGACATATCGTTTATCTAAAGGACTGGAAGCTACCCGTAAATCCAAAAGAATAGAGAGCCATGCGAACCAAAGCAGCCCGGTTCACGCTCGACTAAAATGGGACTCTGTGCAAGAGAAGTTTTGATGGCCTCTTAGCGGTATGCTTGGGACCGGGCGACACAGATTATGTGCTCTAAGAGATCCACGAGGGCACCTATGAAAATCATTTCGGGGCCAAATATCCAGTCTGAAAGGTGATCAGAGCGGGCTACTATTGGGATTACATGGAAAAGACGCCAGAGAATTCATCCAAAAATGCAACAAGTTCCAGAGGTTCACTCTCATGATCCACTAGCTCAGTGAGCAACTACATTCTGATTTATCACTGTCGCCATTCATAAAATGGGGAATGGACATCGTCGGCCCTTTGACGATGGCACCAGGTAAGGCTAGATTCATTCTGTTTATGACTGATTACTTTTCAAAATGGTTGGAAGCGTAGTCCTTCGAGAAAATAAGAGAGAAGGAAGCCATCAATTTTATATGGGATCATATCATATGCTGGTTGAGAATCTCGTCTGAAATAACATGTGATAACGAGAGGCAATTCATAAGGAACAAGGTAACACAGTTCATTGAAGACAATAAAATCAAGAGAATTATGTCAACGCCTTACCACCCGTGCGCAAATGGCCAGGCCAAATCTACGAATAAAACCATCATTTAGAAGTTGAAAAAGAAATTGGAGAGTGCCAAGGGAAAATTGAGAGAAATGCTGCCAGATTCCAGCATGGTAATGAGGGCTCGAACAACGAGTCCATGACAATGGCCCTCTAGCTGCTCGATGAAAGACGAGAAGCCTCGCTAATTTAGATGGCTGCCCAAAAGTAGAAAATTGAAAGATACTACAACAGAAGAACAAATCTCTTGTATTTCGGGATCGGGGACTTGGTCCTAATGAAGGTTACTCTCAACACCCAAAATCCTAATGAAAGAAAGCTAGGCCAGAATTGGGAAGGGCCATACCGTGTCCTCAGGATAGTTTGCAAAGGATCCTATAAGTTTGGCACCATGGAGGGCAAACAGCTACATAGCAACTGGAATGTATCGATGCTTAAGCAGTATTACTGCTAGGGCGTCAGACCGCAGAATACCGAGAAGGATTTAATGAGCCTACCGAACTTTCTTTACAATCAGCCCCCTCCCAAGAAATGACAAACGAGGTTCCAATAGGAAATGATATACCGAGCCAAACGATCGAATGAACCGTGTCCACATGAGTAGGGCTTACGGCAACCCAGCGGCATGTATTCACGTCAAGAAATCAAAGAGTACCTTCCACCAAATACGTCCCAAAATACTCGAAGACTTAGCGTTAACAATTTGGCACCCGCATGACTTCAAGGTCAGAACCCCGATCTTATAAGGCCCCAACAAGGCAATTCTGAGGTCACGAATAACGGCCTTCGAGCCTAAGCAAACTCGATGACTCAGAGACTGTCGTCAATTGCCATGCACTGGAAACCGGAGATCGTAAGACCCCAAGCAGCCAGACTCGGTCTAGCTAGATCTATTTTACATAGCAACAAAAGCTATAAGACCTCAATAGGAATGACAAAATTGTAAGACCTCAACAGGCATGACAAAACTGTAAGACTTCAACAGGCATGACAAAATGGTAAGACCTCAATAGGCATGACAAACTGTAAGACCTCAACAGGCATGACAAAACTGTAAGACCTCAGTAGGCATGACAAAACTGTAAGACCTTAAGAGGAATGACAAACTGTAAGACCTCAACAGGCATGACAAACTGTAAGACATCAACAGACATGACAAAACTGTAAGACCTCAACAGGCATCACAAAACTGTAAAACCTCAACAGGCATCACAAAACTGTAAGACCTTAACAGGAATGACAAACTTTAAGACCTCAACAGGCATGACAAACTGTAAGACCTCAACATGCATGACAAAACTGTAAGACCTTAACAGGCATGAAAATTTTTTCAAACCTTACTACAGGAATAAAACTCAGTCCCAAAGTTTAGGCTATATGTCACATTTGTAAGACTTCCGAAACAGCATACCCTCGATGTAGACGTCTAAACTATCACTCGGGATCAAAAATCACTCCGGCCAAACACATATGACTACGGTCAAGATCACAAGCCATCACTTCGAATCTACTTCGAAAATAACTGGTTAAAACAGGTTTCCCTCAATAGGCAAACAAGCTTCGACCATGTCAGCTCCAAATCACAAGTCTTCGAGCTACTCAGCCTATGAGTTAAGCCTTCAGAGGTGCTCGAACATCGCCTCTAACGACTTGAAATCGAGGTTCTTCCTGAACCGATGACGGGTCAGGCAAAATAATTTCAAAAGTCCTTAACGAGAGGAAAACAAAGCCTACATATGCCCATGAGAAAAGCGTAAGAGCCATTGCCGCCAACCAAATGAGCCTCAGGGCTACACACTAAAAGGTCTCAATGACCAAAAGCATAAGAGCCATTGCCGCCAACTAAAAAAATTGAAAACGTGAGGAATAAAATGAGCTCGAGTCGTAACCCGATTCGGAGAATGGGTCCAAAATAATTAACTATACATGTCTAAGGACACAGCGTAAGAGCCACCATCGCCAGCTTCACGAGCCTCAGGGCCCTGTACCTAAAAGGTCGCTTAGACCCAAGGCACTTAAAAGCCATTTTTTACCCGCTCATGCAGGCAAAAAAGATTGAAAGTCAAGTAGGCTCGAGTCAAAACCCGACTCGGAGAATCAACACAAAATAGTTGATCAAAAAGTGTAAGAGCTCTAATAGCAGTTTACACTAAAGGTCGCATCAACCAAGCACGTGAAAACTCCCGAGCTGGCCTAAACAAGCCACAGCGCCATATCGCGGTTCTAAGGTTCTTTCGCCAATTATTGCTGAATTTAGGGCAGAAAGGGGAATAAAGGAAACAAAGCTGGATGATTCTCTTTATATATATTCCAAAATGAAATTATTATATACAAACAGGGAGATCGACAGGAAAAAACAACAAAGACCTTAATCTATTGCCGAACAAGCAGCCTCAACTGCTCCCCAAGAGTTAAATTTGATCGGTTACGAGTCCCCTAATGTCCACTTCTCAACGGAAACCTCTTTATCCGGGGGTCCACCCCCATTTTTAACACCACTCAAGTTGCATTCCAATGCAACCCCAACGGTCTGCTTTCGGGAATCCAGCCAGACACGATCTGTGGCTTGAGGTAAAATTGGGCTAGCTCCCTTAAATGTCCTCTCAACGCAAGAATTTGCGATGATTGCTCCCCCCCCCCTCCCGTGCAAAGATACAAGTGCCTGAGCCTCAGCTTTGATCCAAACCAATGCAGCCACCAGTTCGAAATGGAGGCCCTTGTACTTGTCACTATCCTCCTTCACATCCTGGAGTTGACGCTCGATCAAGGTAACTTCCCCCTGAAGGCTATCCCTCTCGAAAGCCATCTCGCTCACGTGCTGGCTAAGCTCGGAGATTTCACCATCCCTGGCTTAAAGCTCCCCTCTCAGAGGGCATTCTCCTTCTCAAACTGTGCAAATTAAGGCCCGAGAAGTTAAACGTGGTTGAATCTCACAAGGGCTCAAATGATAGTAAAAATAGGGGTGAATAACCTGCTCGGTAAACTAGGATTTCTCGCATTCGCGGTCGCTCACCTCATCCTGATACTGAGCGAGAGCATGGTTATAAAGCACTTTAGCCTGAAACCATATAAGGAGACAAGGCAGTAGAACGAAGATCGGAACAACCCAGAGCAGCGGACAAGGTTAGCAGAAGTTACCCCCTTGCAAAGTCTGCCCATCTCACCAAAAATGAATGAAGCATCAACCTCGAAACTACCCTCGAGAATGATCGTCGACCTCTCGAGTGCCTCTCTGCCTTTGATTAGTGCTCCTGCCTCAGAAGGCTCCTCGCGAGGGACGTCTTGAACTAAGTGAGATGGCAGGATCTCTCCCTGAGGAGAATCGACAACAATCAACGAGTTAATAGGATCAGCCAAAATCTCCATCCCTAGTTCACCCTCGATACCAGATCAAGGCCCCTCCAGACTGCCTGCCAAGGGCGTCCCAGCTCGAGAAGAATTTTTGCCACTTGCCAATTCGGGGGCATTGCTCGATACTCCATCCATTACCTCACCTCCATGAATCTGGGCCATGGCAGCATCAGACTCATGTCCGGGAGCATCCATCCCCACGACCCGAGGATCAACCAAACCTTTGCGCTCTTCGAGGGCTATTGAGAATCTACTTTCTCCCTCACCTTCAGCTCGAGGGTTTCTCATCACCTCAGAGGTTAGAACTACTAGGTCAACCTTGGAATCTTCCACTTTGACCCTCTTGGGCTCCGAAGGTCCAACGGATAACTCCCTTGCCTTTTCTTCTCCTCGCCAAGTACCAGAGCGTCCCCTCCAACGGACGGTGCCTCCCTCGTCAAAGAGATTTCCCCCAGAATTACATGAATATAGAGGTTAAATGCAAAGGATGGAGAAGCTACTAACAGCAAACTGTGTCAAATATGAGGATGCAACAAGGCTCGAGGCTCACCATGTTCTTTGGCTTCCCACCGAGCTCGGGACAAGTCTCTCCATGCTTGTTTGGTATATGGGCAAATCAAGTATAAATGGTCAACCCAACTCTGAATATCCGACCCGCACTAGGGTAGATCGCTACAGCTGAAAAGGCAAGAGAAGCAAAGTTAGATGCATATGGAGATATCGTCAAGAAGGAGCAAAGACATCACGTTTACTTATGCCCATTGTTCCATTTCTCAGGGAACGACATCTTTTTCACTAGAATCAGGTCAGACATCCTCACTCGGACGAATCGTCTTATCCATCCCTCATCCTTGAACCCCTCAGTGCAGGCAAAAAGGGATCTCTGGGATCGACAATAGAGCTTGATTAAGCCTCCACGAAGAAGACAGGGACTATACATTTGGATCAGATGGTTGAGGGTGAAGGACATTCCCTCTATCATGTTCGATTAATGCCTAATCATAAAAACCATGTGCCAGAATGAAGGATGAATTTGACCTAGAGTTACTTGATAACTCCGACAAAAGTCGAGAATCACGGGGTCGATCGGGGGCGAGGATGGCCCCACCGGCCCTAAGGTAAATGGGTAGGTATACACACTCAGAAAGTATTATTTATGAGCCGTAATATCTTCCTCCTGAGCAGGAATCTCCACGAGCACGGTATTCCCCCAACGATAGTTGGCCTTCAGTCTCTCGATGTCCGTTATAGAACTAATATACCGAGTTACAGGCTTGCGGTGTCCTAACTTTGAGGAAGGCCTTTCGACCCTAAAATCGGAGATCATCGCAAAGGATCCTGGGATGTATTCCTCAACACAGGCAGAAGTGGCCACTTTGCCTTGAGAGAAAAATGAAGAATATAAGCCCACAACCTCCTAGGATGCAGAAGTGGAAATTTTAACCATCCTTGGGAGAATCTGAACAAAAAAAGGGGGGGTTTCATTCCCGAGGGGGAGCGAGAACAAGAGAAATATAGACCTTACTAGGGGCTTTTTGGCACAAGATGGAGTCTATAAAGGAATAGGGGAATATTTTTAAAAGCGTCGTGTGTACATTGAAGGAAGCCCACCGCCGCTGTTAATGCAGAAACCTGCAAGAACAGCATGCATGGTGCGTCTTGACACCTCGTAGCCGTTTGCAAGAACATCAAAGGAAGCAGGAGTTCAGAATCATTTCTTATCATTTCTTGCCGCTTTCACTCTAAGAAATGCGAAGACTATCAGTATACGGTGATTCAGGGGGCCTGATTTCCCCATCATAAGGTCGTCTCGCGATCATGCTCCTCGAAGATCGAAGCCAAGGTCGAGGCTCGCCCTCGGGGGTCGTTAGGTAACGGTCCGGAGGGCATCACGTTCCAACGTCTATAGCAGGCAAGAGGGGGGTTCCCAAGGCACATGGCTTAATCTGATAGGGCTGACCTATCCGGGGCCTATTTCAAGATGTCACGTCCAGCCATCTTGCCTCCACGCCTTTACAGTTAACATATTTTATACTATAACGGATTCCCCTCCTATATAAAGGGGATCCCCATCACTTTGTAGGGATGACGACTGTTGCTCCCACGATTGTACACCAAAGCAATAATCTCTCTCTCTCTCTCTCTCTCTCTCTCTCTCTCTCACATACATTTCTCTCTATCCTACTCACTCGAGGCTACTTTTACATTTATTGATTTCATACTTGTTCTTCATTTATTACTTGATATTGGCCATAAAGAGCCTTCTTTAATTATATTCTAACTGTTATCCCTCTCCCAATTACCCCCCGATAGCTCGAGCACCAAACATCGACCTCGAGGCCTTTCATCGACCAGTCTGAAGTCCAGGCAACAATCCCCTCGGTTTGATTACTGTCTCGTTTTAGCTCGTAATTATTAAAACATCATACTTTTAGTATCAACTGCTCTAACAACTAGCATAAAAATAGATCACATATTTTTATAGTTCCATTTATAAATTTAATTATTGTTACTATTTTCACGGTAAACAGAAGTATTTAGCATTTATTGATGTTATTAAGTCGATTATGTCTAGATACAATTGATTTGGAGCCAAATTCAAAAAGAAAAGTGGTGTTTGAGGCTTGAGTTGGCCGTGGAAATTCAAGGTAAGTGTTTGGTCTAACCTTAGCTTGAGGGATTAGGAGTCGTGTCCTATGTGATATGTGATATTTGTTGAGTACGACGTATAGGCATGGTGACGAGTATCTATAAGTTGGTGTCAAGAATGCCCGTGAGTCTTATATTATGATTATTATGACTTCATTGTATTCATGCCTTTGGTGATTATTTCTATTGTCGGGCACAGTTTGTGGAAGTAATAGTGATATTTAAACATTGAGGAGCGTTGGCTCAAGTTGTATAATGAAATATAAAAGTATAAATGGTAATTGAACCTTTTAGATCATTGGCTCAAGTTGTGAAGTGAGTTTTGAAGTAAAAGTAAAGAAGAGAAGAGAATCATTATATTGCCTCCCTTGCCGGGATATTGTTACTTTTAATACCATCTCTCTTGCCAGTATGTTAATGTTTTGATATTGTTCCCTTGACGAGACTTGATTGTTGAACTATTGTTCCCTTGCCAGGATTTTTATTGTAATTTCACTTATTTTCTTGCCTTATTGCTTGTGATTGTTGTTTGGGTGAGGAAGCATGTTAAAGCACGACGAGTGATGCCGTGTATTGTTTTGGTGAGAGAGTGTTAAAGCACGATGGGTGATGCAATATATGATTTGTGAGGAAGAGTGTAAAGCATGAAGGGTGATGTCGTATCGCACGATATACAATTCCATGCCAATTATATTGATTATATGGTGAGGACGAGAATAAAAGCACGAAGGCTGATGGCGTGAAATTTATATTGATTCTTTGGTGAGGACGTGAGTAAAAGCACGAATAGTGATGTCGTGCACTTATTGATTCCTGATTCTTGTTGATATCTGAGATATGGTGTTCCTCTTATTTACCTGTTGTCTTTCTACGCTTAATTGATGTTTCCCCGCAACATGGTTCCCTTCCCATACTTGACTGTAAATTATTGTTCTTCTTTTTCGCTATATATGGTTAAACTGCACATGTTTATTTGGTAATCTGGTCCTAGCCTCGTCACTACTTTACCGAGGTTAGGCTAGGCACTTACCAGCACATGTGGTCGGTTGTACTAATACTACACTCTGCACTGTGTGCAGATCCTAGAACAGTAGCTTTTGGACCTTAGCTTGGGTGGTTGCCTTCAGTCCGTACAGAGATCCAAGGTAGTCCGCAGGCCCTGGCGTCTCCCTCTATCCCTTCACCCTGTTTCGTTTAAGTATTTCATAAACAATGTATTATTTATCTTTCAGACTTTGTTTGTAGTACTCTAAGACCGTCTGTGAAGCTATGACACTAGTTCTGGGTAGTCGTTATTCAAACAGTTGTATTGGATATACTCAGATAGTTTTATTGTTTTTCTTCCGCTTGTTATAAATTTCGTTGTCTATAAGTTATTGTTTCATAATTGTTAAAGGATTAAAAATGGGAAAAAGGTAATTTGTTCAAACAGTCGGCTTGCCTAGCTTTCATTAGTAGGCACCATCACGACTCCGGATTGTGGGAAATCCGGGTCGTGACATATTCATACTATACTTGTTGTGTATTTTCGTTGCACATGCACATGTATATCTAGTGGCCTAGTGCGCATAGCGGCATGGTTGATACGGAGACTTAGATGAGCTGCATCTCTCGAGATGACCGCAGCCAGTAGAGTCTCCTTCAGAGTATTGTATTTTCTTTTCTGTCCAATTTGTATTCCGGACAGTTGTTGTATTTCATTTTATTTCCTAAAAATTGTTCATGCACTTGTGACACCTGGTTCTGGGATGATTATGGGATTAATAAGTATTGAAATTGCTAAAAAGAAATATTATTTACTCTGTGAAATTCAGCATTTATTACTTAAATGGAGGGAATTATGATTTCAAAACTACGAAAAGGAAAAATTAATTGACTATTTTGTGTTGGCTAGCCTGACAGTATGTCCGGCGCCATCACGATCTTTAATGGATTTTGGGTCGTAACAACATGGTATCAGAGCACTAGGTTCACTTAGGTCTCACGATTAAAAGAGACACAAAGAACATTATAATTTTTATTTATTTATTCTACAATACATATTTTTTTCCATTTTTCATGTGAGGCGGTTGATTTCAGGTTGCCTTTTAGTGATTAATCAATTTCATGATACCTTTTATCACTTCAATTACCACCTTGCAAATTTTTATAATTGTTTTATATTTTCCTACTGTGACTTTAAAGTAACTTTATTAATTTAACTAGTTACGATTTTTCTAATAATTTTATAACTTACACAAATAAAATTATTTTTCAATGGAATTAAATTGTTAAGAATTAAAAACAAATTCTCTATCACGATAAGCCCACTAATTATGAAGGAATCAAATTTTAGAACCAAAAATTTAACAATAGTACAAATTTCGACCCACTAACTCGACTATTTTAGATTAATATTTTCATAATTATTTAGTTACACCCATTCCAAAAGTTGACAGGACCACAAATGGGATGTAGTGGATGAATGTGATTTTTCCCCCCTTAGCCAGATGTCTCGATTATAAATTTTAGAGCTATTTTTATATTACGATCCAAATTTCATATTAGACCGTGATGCATCCAACAACGTTGTTAGTCAAGTCAACACTAATCAACTAGTAAATCTTTATTTAAATAATTAGTACGCGATAACTTCTCCTTATTGATAAAGAAATTAGGAGTTTAAAATTTAAGCATAATTAAATGGAAGTAATAAATACGAATTGAAATCATGAAAGTAAACCAAAAATCATAAGTCTACTAATGTGTGTGTCAAGACCTGGTGTCACAAGTGTGTGGGCGATCTAGTAAAATATATGAAACCATACTATCCTACTGTATGGAAAAGAAATAGACAAGAAAAATAAAGACATAAGAAAGACTCCGGCTGTTGTAGAACGGCTCAAAAGGGTAGCTCACCCGGAAGTCTCGAGCTGAGGAGTCAAATCTATGCATCGGACTGATGGCCAGATGCACCTGCCTCAAAGCCAGTACAATTAAGCACAGAAGTATAGCGTAAGTATAAAAATATGTACCTAGTAAGTATCTCGTATAACCTCGAAGAAGCAGTAACGAGGGGTCGACTCCGACACTTACTAGAGCCAACAATATAATAATATGAAGTTCAAATTTTAAATCACAGTGCATGCAGATTACAACAAGCTCAAACAAGAATGATATTAAAATCCTTTCATCAAATTTAAGAAATCAAGGCACTTTCTTCATTTAAAACAAGTAACTTCAAGCAACAATTCATACGAACTATAAAGAGTTTCGGTTCTATTATCACACACAAATACCACTGAGGACGTTTCGCCCCATCCAACATAACAGTAAATTAAGCACTGCCGAAGCTCGAATGGCTCGAACCATAGATACATCTATTAACATGCCGAGACGAACGACCCGCTCCCATAAAAGTAGTGGAATAATTACCCCGCTCGCGGAATATACTTGCGATGCGATTAAATATAAATATAACAAAATGTTTCCTTAATTCTTTAAAAATAATAATTTACTTAAAATCTTTGAAATCGTGAAATCCTCAATTTAGTTATATTCAATGGAAATCAAAAAGTATATTCATATAGTGGTACCCACAAAGCATGGTGTAAGTCTAGAACTATCCGGACATAACAAGAATAGTAGCTACATAGGGACTCTTGTCACCTCGTGCCTATGTAGCCCCCATAATTAATCACATATTAAATAAGTTCACCTATTGAAAAATTTCCGTCTTACAAGGTTAGAAAAGGACTTACCTCGTTTCAAGCCTACTTCCAACTTAAGAATGAGCTCTGCCCTCAAATCTGAGCCGAACAATCCAAAACTATTCAAATAATATAAAAACCAATCATTATAGATTCAAAAGTTCATAATCTAGCTATTAAAGTGATTACCCACCCCCAAAGACAAGATTCCTAAAATTCACCACCATCCCACATGCCCTGATTGCGGAAATTTTTGAAGGAAGTTGTTACCCATAACCTAAGAAACATAAATTTATGATTATCACTAAGTTTCATGGTAAAAATCCTATTCTTGCCAAACCCTACGTTTTCCTCTAATCCCAAGATTTTCACTAAACTTTACATGTTAATCTACCCAAAATTCAAGTATTTAACTCGTATATAGTAGGAATTACTCACCTCCAAAAGCTTGGTGAAAAACCCCTCTTAAGAAGTTCTAAAATCGCCCAACAGTGGAGTGAAATGAGCCAAAAACGTCTAAGGCCCGTATTAAATGAACGACACTGCTTTCAGTAATTTCCGCACTTGCGGTCATGGGTCACACCTGCGCCCCCGTATCTACGGAAAATGGTCCGCTTATGCGGAAATTCACTAGGCCGGCTGGGGCCGCTTCTGTGGAAGGCTCACCGCTTCTGTTGTTCTGCTTCTCCGGAGTAAGGGAAGCATCTGCGGTTCTGAGCTGATAACCCTTGGTCGCATCTGCGGGGAAAGTCCCGCACTTGCAAGCTCGCATCTGCGGCTGACCAACCGCAGGTGCGTTTATGACAGAAGTTGGGGCTTCAGCTCTTGCTCAATTTTTTTCAACTTAGTCCGAGCCTCGTCCGATTGACGTTAGGGACCCTCTGGGCCTGCCCGAATGTACCTACAAGTTTGGAATAATAAAAAGGACTTGCTCGAATCCTCGGAAAGCCCAAAACAATATTAAAACTAGGAATCACACCCTAAAACCAATTGATTCAAATTTATGAACTTCAAGTTCTTCAATT
Source organism: Nicotiana glauca (assembly GCA_026770625.1). Classification (NCBI taxonomy): domain Eukaryota; kingdom Viridiplantae; phylum Streptophyta; class Magnoliopsida; order Solanales; family Solanaceae; genus Nicotiana; species Nicotiana glauca. The sequence goes on along the minus strand of MU688152.1, from coordinate 42,173 downwards.
TACTACTAATGTGCCTAAACATACTAATACTACTCGGATTGACACTAAATTTTGTGTGCAAATCTTAAATGACATTACGGAACTATTTCCTATCTTGGAGTCTTGTTCTGACCTCGATATCATCAAAACTTGCTCTAAACCAGATTTATAGAACTTCTAAAAACCTTCGAGAACCAACTTTAATTATTATGCACCAAAATGCTTCCGGGTTATCCAAAACCCAAGCAGAGCGTACACTCAAGTTCGAAATCATCATACGAACCTATTGGAACCGTCAAATCCTAATTTCGAGGTCGTTTACTCAAAATATTGACCGAAGTCAAACATGGCATTTCAGGCCAACCTTAAGGAACCAAGTGTTCTGATTTCAACCCAAACATTTTCAAATCCCGAACCAACCATCCCCGCAAGTCATAAATCAGTAAAAATAATTATGGAAAATCTTATTTAGGGGTATAGAGTTCGAGAAAAGAAAACGACTAATCGATCATTATATCTTAATAAGGAGCATTTCAATCTTAAATGGGACTTACGCGATACAAAACTGGAATAGTGAGTTAGAGGATCCCGAAAATAGATGGTTAAACCAAAAAAAAAAACAGTCATATATATATATATATATATATATATATATACGTATCATTAATTGCAGGAAACAATCTGATTTCATACATGATTCTTTATTAATTATACAATAATATGTAATCTGTAAATACTATGATAAATTCGTTCCTCTAAGGAGTGGTCCCCCTCACAGGTGTAAGTTATACGCAAACAAACTCTAAAAAGTACATACATCTGACTCATTTTTTGTCAAAACTTATTTGCTTATCTCAAACTTTCCGCCGCTAAAGAAGATCTAAGAACCGATTCAAGATCAAAAGAGTCCCGGAAAAGGGCCTAAAATGCCCCTCAACTATCAGATTTGGTCTAAAAATGTCCCACATCCACCTATTGGGCCAAATATGCCCTTCTGTTAATGTTTTTGGCTCACAAATGCCCTTTGAGTTAACAGAAGGACACGTGTCATCCTCTTATTGGCTCATTCTAAATATTTCATAATTAATTAAATAGACCCATTATTCATACCTGAAAAATAATTTTCTAAAGCAATTATTCTAAAACGTTTTTTTACTAGAAACTAAAGAAAAAAATGAATTTTTTTTCGAGTTTTTACAAAAAAAAACAATTTTTTTCTAAAATACTTACAAAAGTTTATTAACAAAATCTGTTTTTTTTTTTTTTGTAAAAACTGGAAAAAAAAATCCTTTTTTTAGTTAAAAACTAGATTTTTTAATTTTTAAAAAAAAATTATTTTAAACCTTTTTTTTAAACTTTTTTTTAAAACTGTTTTAAACTTTTTATAGAACTGGATTTTTTTAAAAAAAAATTTAAAATTATTTTACCATAAATGTGATACATGAATGGTAATCATTTATGGTAATCCTGTTTTTAAAAAAAGTTTAAAACAGTTTTAAATTTTTATATATAAATGATTACCATTCATATATCACGTTTTTTTATTTTTTTTACGGAAAAGGTCCTAAAATACCCTTCAACTATCATATATAGTACCATAAATGATTACCATTTTTTTTCTAGTACCATAAATAGTTTTAAATTTTTTTTTTAAAATCCAGTTCTCTAAAAAATTTAAAACAGTTTTAAAAAATCCAGTTTTTTACTAAAAAAAAAAAGGATTTTTTTTCCAATTTTTACAAAAAAAAAACAGATTTTGTTAATAAACTTTTGTAAGTATTTTAGAAAAAAATTGTTTTTTTTGTAAAAACTGGAAAAAAAATTACTTTTTTTCTTTAGATTTTAGTAAAAAATATTTTAGAATAATTGCTTTAGAAAATTATTTTTCAGGTATGAATAATGGGTCTTTTTAATTAATTATGAAATATTTAGAATGAGCCAATAAGAGGATGACACGTGTCCTTTCGTTAACTCAAAAGGTATTTGTGAGCCAAAAATATTAACAGAAGGGTATATTTGGCCCAATAGGTGGATGAGGGGCATTTTTAGACCAAATCTGATAGTTGAAGGGCATTTTAGGCCCTTTTCCGAAAGAGTCCTGAATCAACTTCAACTTTTTAACCAATGGCATCTTAAGGAAAACGTTCTAAGTCAATCAAACAACAGCTTGAAGAGTGAGTTTCTATTTTTCTAGAAATTTCTTTTTCCTTTCTCTTCGTTTGTCTTATTTATCTTGAATGTTTTGAGGGTCACATGTGTAATCTTTTTTGTCTGTTTCTCCGGACAAAGAGAGAGGCTGAGATGTTTGAGATTGTGTACGGGGCTCTTACTTGGGAATATTCAATACTAAAGGAAAGTATCAAAAATGCAAGTTGCCCTATTTGTAAGGATAAAATATCATAATGCCAGCAATAGAAAAGGCCGAGTAGGACCCAAGGAAAAACATCTTTATGTTATAAAATAGAGACGGTAAAAAAAAAAATAAGTATAGAGAAACTGATATATTATTCGAATTCCAAACTGATGTCCATAATGAACGGAAAACTCTTCTATTTATAGAAGAAAGGAAGTTGTTGTGTAAGCTGCTACTGCAATCTACTGTGTAAGCTGCTACTGCAACCTGCTGTGTAAGCTGCTATAAGTTGTTGTGTAAGCTGCTACTACAACCTGTTGTGTAAGCTGCTACTACAACCTGCTGTGTAAGCTGCTACTACAACCGATATGGATAATCTTATACTAAGAGTAATGTTTATCCATAACGGAGTACTGAAAGGATAAGCTCATTATACCCGGTATGGATAATCTTCTATCGGGGGTAGTGTTTATCCATAACGGAGTATCGAAAAGATAAGCTTATTATACGCGGTATGGATAATCTTCTATCGGAAGTAATATTTATCCACAATCGGGTAACGAAGTGATAAGCTTTTTCAGGAAGCTTATTTCCAATAGAGTACTAAATAGATAAACATATTTACGGCTGAGCCCTATATGGATAAACTTCTTCATGAAGCTTATTTACAACGGAGTATGAACATCCATAATATAATATATTTATAACACTCCGCCTTGGATGTTCATTAAAAGATAGTGTGCCTCATTAAAACCTTACTAGGAAAAACCCCGTGGGAAAAAAATTCTAGTGAAGGAAAAAGAGTGCACATATTTAGTAATACGCATTGCTATGTGCCTCACTAAAAACCTTATAAGAACAACCATGTGGGAAAAATCTTAGTAAGGAAAAAAGAGTGCATCACGTATTTTTCTCCCCTTGATGAAAACCCTTGTTTCAAATATTTGAGTCTCTGCATTCTAATCTTGCATCTGCATAACCAATACAATCTGCACCAGTTTTGTTAGCATTAGCAAGATACATAAGTGCATAGCAATTGCACAGAGATGGAGTATTTCAGGACCAAGGAGTTCCTCATCCTCTTCTGGAGGTCGTAACGGATTCTTATTCACTTCAAGTGATCGAACACCCATTGGTGTACTTAATGGGTGCGCTTTGTCCATGTAAAAGCGTTTAAAGACCCTTTCTGTATAGGCAAATTGATGGATAAAGATCTCGTCTACTAAATATTTAATTTGCAGACCAAGATAAATTTTTATTTTTCTAAGATCTTTCATCTCAAATTCTTTCTTAAGATATTCAATTGCATTTGGAGCTCTTCTGGAGTTCTAACAAGATTTATGTCATAAACGTAAAGAGCAAGTGTAATAAATTCTGATGACATTTTCTTTATAAAAATACATGGACAAATAACATCATTTATTGAACTTTCTTTCAGCAAATCTTCACTGAGGCAATTATATCACATGCGCCCAGATTGGTTTAAACCGTACAAAGATCTTTATAATCTGATCGAGTACATCTCTTGAGACTTTGAACTATATACTTCAAGCATTTTAAATCCTTCAGAGATCTTTATAGAGATTTAATCAAATAAGTCATATAGGTTATGAATCGCTTTTAAATGGCATGACATCTTCAGGTGTCTGGACTACTAGTCCGATCCTCACAATATTTCACAGTATTGTGCATTATATTGTATCAAATATATCGTCGATGGTCATTTTTTATCGGTTTCTAAGTGACATAACTTGTTGAGATCTCATCACTTTCTTTATTTTCAGGTACCTCAACTTCTTCTGGAGTTTCATGAAATGTTATGTCGTGGGCTCTTCTAGAGCTCATTTCCTCCTCATTATGATCATTTAGATCATTAGCTCCTTATCATTTTTCAAGGATTGTTACCTTTGGAACTGATTGGTCTACAACGCTTCATGCGTACAGTAAACTCTATCCTTCAGGGACTTTAAATTTTAATAGGAGCATTTGCAAATGAAATATGATATTTGATTTTGGATCAGCAAACACTTCTGGCATTTGACTTGAATTATCTTCTAAGTGAGGATCATATTAATGATAATTCGATTCATATAGCATATTTTTCAGCTATTTATTCCATTCCCCAAATGTTAGAATAACTAACATATATCCCTAAAGATTGAGAAACATATCTTTGTGCATTGTGGTAGAGAAATTAATCATATACCTCACATCAAAAGATAGTAAAATATTTGATTTATGATCCTAAACCAATTATGAGGGGAGGACTTATCATATATTGTTGGTCTGATCCATACAAGTGATGCTATATGCAATTTAGAAAATCTTAGACCAACACATGAAGCTTTGTTCTCATAAACAATAGTTTAGCCATTAATAGGAGGTATTCATTGCTAAACTAGCTTGTATATAAACCAGCATTATCAAGATGAACTGTCTTGATTTCATAATCTAAAAATTATGCTCTTAAGTGAGAAAAGCAATTTCAAATGTCAAACTGTAGGTTGACAATAAACATACATGTAACCATCTTATATATGCATCTATAAGTTGTTCACATGATAGGTGAATGAGCTCATATTCACCTTTTATATATTTCAGAATCAGGGGTCTTAGTCCTAACTTTAGCTGGTATAATCAATTTATTATGAGAACAAGCAACACAGGAGAATTCTTGAAGAATCTTCTATTTCTTCAGTATATGCTTATCTAAATTCTCAAAAAGCTCATTTAAAAATGACAAATGAAAACTTCAAGTTTATCATGGCATGTGTTATCTCATAGTAAACTTTTGGTTTACTATGACATAAACTTTTACATTAGTAAACTTCTGATTTACTGTGGCTACTTTTGTATTAGTAAACTTCTGGTTTACCGTGATACATGATGTAGTACAAATCGAAGAATAAGACGGGTAACTTCTCATATACATATTATTTTACCCCCTATAATTGGGGAAACATGAAGATTTTCAATCCTCCAATCATTTATAGTCTCAATATGATAACCATTTATTTTAGTAAACTTCGGGTTTACTACAACATATGTTTTGACCATAATCATATAATATGAATGATATATTTGTAAATAGGCTCTTCGAGAGCCTTCAATTATTATCCACAATCTAATATTTATCGGACACTACTGATGTCATGTGTCTTCTAGGCAAACAGTTAGCTCTTCAGGAATTGTTGATACATTTTCTAGTATCAAATATTGCTCAGACACTTCTGGTATCTGTGACGACCTGACCCGTCGTCTCATGTGTTATTGCTCTGTTTCCCCCATTTCATGCTGCTTCATGTTTCGTTATCGATATGTTGTGTGTTAGAGTTGATTTAGATTAATTTTGATAAGAAATGAGACACTTAGTCTCTTTGAGAAAAGATTAAGTTGGAAAAGTCAACTGAATGTTGACCATCGAGTTAGAGGACTCGGATGTGAATTCTGATAGTTCGATTAGCTCCGAGAGATGATTTATGACTTGGGAGTGCAACCGCAATTGAATTTGGAGGTCCGGAGTAGAATTAGGTTAGAATTGGTGAAATTGGAATTTTGGCGAATTCCGGTTGATATGTGAGATTTTGATCCGAGGGTAGGAATGGAATTCTGAGAGTTGCAGTAGCTCCGTTAGATGATTTTGGATATGTATGCAATATTTCAGGTCATTCGGACTTCGTTTGGTTGGGCTTTTGATCGAATGCGCATTTCGGAAGTTTTGAAGAAACTTAGACTTGAATCTGATGTGAATTGATTGTTTTAGCATTGTTTGATGTGTTTTTATGATTGGAATAAGTTTGAATGATGTTATGGGACATGTTGGAGCTTTTGGTTGAGGTCCCGGGGGCCTCAGGGTGAATTCGGGTGGTTAAACGGAAGATTTTTGGAGTTGTTGCATGATCTAGGACTGCTGGTATCTGGTATTTCCGCATCTGCGGAAAGGGGACCGCAGAAACGGTTCCGCAGATGCGGTGGGGAGGTCGCAGAAGCGGTTCCGCAGATGCGGCAGGGAGGTCGCAGAAGCGGTTCCGGAGATGCGGCAGGGAGGTCGCAGAAGCGGTCCACGAGGGTCTTGGCAACTTCCGCAGAAGCGGAAGGAAATCCGCAAAAGCGGTCGCAGGAGCGGGTTGTGATCGCAGAAGCGGTCCTGAGGATTTTTTAATTAGACCGCAGAAGCGGTCCTTTTACGCAGAAGCGGGAGCTACAGGTGCGGTATCCCAACCGCAGAAATAGATTTTTGAAGGTTTAATGAAGACCGCAAAAACGGAAATCTGGCCGCAGAAGGGGTCCCGCATAAGCGAAAGCGGGACCGCAGAAGCGAAAAATCGTTGTGGCACAAGGGTTTATATCATTAATTCATCCGCGAGCTTATGTCATTTTTCCTCCATTGTTGAGCGATTTTGGGAGCTTTGGGCGAGAATTTTCGAGGGTTTTGACTGAGAACCGAATGGAGGTAAGTTCCTTGGCCTCATTATTCAAGTTTATGATAGAATCTACATGGAAATTGGTTGAAATTCATTAAAAAAAGGTAAAGCTAGGGCTTGAGTTTTAATATTTCAAATTGGAGTTTCATAGGTCATTTGAGCTCGGATTTGGGAGTTCTTGGTATGTATGGACTCGTGGCGAGACGAGGAATCTGGAAATGTAAGTTTTGTAATTTTTCGAGAAGCGAGCCCGGGGCTCGGGTTTTGCTAGATTCGAGATTTTTGCTATTTCTCGATTTCTTTTGATTGGGTATTGTTCCCTTGGCATATGGTAATGTATTCGCTCTGATTTTGGTTAGATTCAATGCGCGTCGAGGCCTATTTGAGGGGCAAAGGCATCGCGGGCTAGAGATTTCACTGGTTCGAGGTGAGTAATACTTGTAAATGATATCCTGAGGGTTTGAAACCCCGTATTTGCACATCATAGTGATGTATTGTGGTGACTTGCACGCCAGGTATGAGCGTGGGTTAGAGCATCATTGGGGATTGTGACTTGGTCCGTCCCGGTTGTTGACTTTACTGCGTGATTGACTGAAACCTACTTGATGCTATCATGATTTGGGTTGATTGCCATGTTTTGGGCTTCGTGCCGATTATGTGAATCCTTCGGGGATTGATACTACTATTTCATCATATCTTGCATATCATTTGGTTTTAGTCAAAGGTTTTAAACATTGTTTTGCAACTCAGTCACACTTCTAAATTTTGAAAACTCAAATTATATTTTAAATGATATTTCGGGATGAGAACTACTTTTTTACAAATGCCCAAGGGGCTTATGTTGACTTCTGGACTGATTATGGGTGGCTCGGGCTGCACGCCGCAACAGTGACTTGAAACAGTGGTAACAATGACACTGTGTGATGTGACTTGAAACATTATAGGTGGCTCGGGCTGCGTGCCGCAGCAGTATTATACTGATTATGGGTGGCTCGGGCTGCGCGCCGCAGTGGTGTTACATTAATATTGAGGCCGAGTGCCTGGTTGATTATACTGATATTGATATGAGGCTGAGGGCCTAGATTTGATGTCATGAGATGGCTTGTTATTGCGCTTTGGCTGTAGGAGCCCCTCTGGAGTCTGTACATACCCCAATGAGCGCCGTCGATGTTAAATAAATATGGGTGGTTCAGGCTGCGCGCTGCAGTAGGTACTGGAACGTACCATCATATACATTGCATTGCCTTCACGCATTTGTTCATTAATTGTTGTTTTTGATGTTTTCTTGAGATATTCATCTGCTTTGCTGGTACTATCTGATCTTTGACTGTTGGGTCCCGAGTGGCTGACCAGGGACAAGGATATTGCCCGAGTGGCGGATTTTTGTGCATAGTGTCATAAATTGTTTTGAAAGCATTTTTTCGGTAACCGCTGAAAAGATCATTTTCAAAAGAGGTTTAAAACTGAGCCGAGATGTTTTCCAAAGGGTCTCACTGTTTAACTTTTTTTTTCTCAAAAGGGTTGTACTGTTCTATATAGCATGATGGAGTGCCTTACGTGATTTCTTGTTTTCAGCTATTATTTACTTTATTACTCACTGAGTTGGAGTACTCACTTTACTCCCTGCACCTCGTGTGCAGATGCAGGTACTTGACCACCCGGTAGCGGGTTTTGAGCTGTTTGAAGATTTGTTATCATGGCTGAGTCAGGTGACCGCTAGCGTCCGCGTCACCAGGTCTTCTCCCTTATTTTATGTTGTTCATGTTACTTTCAGACCTTGTTCCTATTTCCGGACTTGTAGTACTTTAGTGAACTCTGTAGTAGCTCATGACTAGTGATACCCCGATGTCGGGCTGTGACGGGATGGTTCCCAGTTGTTATCGTTGTTTTTCTGCGCTTTTGATTATGCTAATTATGTTTTAGTTTTATAAATTTTAAATAACTGTTAAAAGGAAGCATTTGTTTTGTTGGCTGGCCTTGTCTTCACGAGAGGCACCATCACGATCGGGTTTGGGATTTGGGTTGTGACAAGTTGGTATCAGAGCCTTGGTTACTAGGTCTCACAAGTCATGAGCAGGTTTAGTAGAGTCTCGCGGATCGGTACGGAGACGTCTGTATTTATCCTCGAGAGGCTGCAGAACCTTTAGGAAAATTTTACTTTTCTTGGAATTCTTATCGTGCGTACTTGATTCAGCTTGAGGTATAACTCTTGAAATTCCTTCCACATGTCTATATGTGCATGCGAGCGCTCAGTAGTATATGTGCCTTGATGGCTTGTGATTCCCCGATCAAGGGGCGAGATATAATCTCTGTGAGTTTGATGTTGGGCCAGTCTGGAGGACTGGAGGCTAGATCTTTGCTTATGGCTTGAGCACCAAGGTGTTGATTTTGTGAGCTGGTGTTATGAACTTGTATGTTCGGTATTGTCCCTATTAGCCGGAAGGGCGGTTGGATATCCATGTGATGAGTATGTTGGTACTGCGAGATGTATCTATGTGATCTTGGTAGTGACGAAGAAGTCTGCTGGATAATGGATGAACTGTTAAGTGTTCGTTTCCTATTGTGGTTTGATGTGTGGCCCGAATATGGGCGCGCGAAGAATATTTTCGTATCTCCTAGTTGGAAAGTGAAGTGTATTGCGTGTGGCGAGATGAGTTCAGACTCAGGAAGACTAAATGGATGTGTTATGTGTATGATGGTGGAAAGTATACTGAAATACTAAACTGAGGCGAAGTAGGTGGGTTATCTCCTGCGGAGTGTTCTTAAGGGGTGCGATTCTTATGTATACGTTAGAAGATCTCATGTGTAATCTAGGGGTACGTGTTGAAATTTGAAAATTCGGGTCGCTTAAGGGAGTGGACTCAGTTGATGTGGGGATGAATGCGAGTTTTGCAGAGGATTGCAAAACTGGATGATCTGTGTTTTCACAAACTTGTAGATGATTCAGTTTAACCTCATTGTGGCATCATTAGGGTAAAAGTGTTATGAAATGTTAAGGGTGTCTTGATGTATAGCTTCGAGCCAAGTTGGGGAGGTTGCTGTTAATTAGCTGACTGCACGGTTAAGTGCTATGTTGGTTCCGTTTTGAGATATGCTGGCGGATCAGTTCTGGTTGCAGAAATTAGGCCGAAGATGGCACGAGTGAAGCAAAATTTTGACAAAGGTTATATGGTACTTTGTGGATATGTGGAAATAATAGAATGTCTTTAGCTATTGTTGATAAAGAATGCTTAGGGTAAAGAGAAGGAAGTTGTTTGGTTGTATCAGAATGAGATCATGTCCTGCGGGGTCAGAGTGCTAATAAGGCACGGGTGGTTATGTCTGTTTGATCAGGTAAGTTGCAGATGAATAAGAGTGAATGACTTGCGATAATGGTTCTAATGGGTTCAAGAGTCTGCGTACGTCAATTGAGAGTTCTAAAGTTGCATATGGGGTTAGGAACTGAGTTTCATTAGAAGATGTCAAGACTTGTGGTAGTCTATGTTGATTACGGTAATCCATGTATCCGCATCAAGAAAGTAAAGGAAACCGAGTTAGATTCGCAGTAAGTTCTTCAAGTAGAGCATACGGGAATATGGTATTTCTGGTAATAATTGAGAGAGTATTCAGTGGCTTGTGGGTCTTAGACAGTGTTGTCTTGTGCTTGGGTCTCGTGTAGTGAGCATGTGTTGAGGAATTGTGGTGCTATAGCAAGAGGGAATATCAAGTTGAAAATGAATCAGAAGAAATTTAGATAAATGGGGTAGCTTGATAACGGGTCGGATCGGCATGGTAAGGGTAGGCTTAATTCTTGGTATGTATTCGAGGTAATGGGTTAGCACATGTAATTTTGCAGCTATGCTCTTGGGTTTTGATGACTTGCTTAGCGTGATTTGGTTAGAAGGATTCAGTCATGGAAGTTTAGTTTGTGCAAATGAAATTGGGAAAGTTCTTGTTTATTGCTACCGTGGTTGAAGAGGCGCATTTTCTACGAATGTGAGAAAGGACTTAGGCAGCGGGTAGCCTCAGATAATGAAGGAAAATGGTACGGCTGTTTGAAAGTGATTCGATGCGAGTATATATTTCAGAGAAAGGGCAATGTGATTAAGTGATGTTTCTTCGGTGGTGTTGCGGCACTTCCGTGTTAGATCGGCTGGTGATATTCGGGTTTGCTTGGTGGCTCAGGGAGATTTGTGAGTATGTATCGTGAAATTTTTGGATATATAGCTGTGGCACGCGTTTGAACGGCAAAATTGGGATCAAGTATGATGATTCGTATTCTATATTGAATTGGAGGCGGAAGTCCTCATATTCGAGCTATTTGTGATGGTGGATTGTGTGTATCGGCACCGTTTGGCGAATATTGGGATTTGGAGGCTTGAGTGAATCTTTTGTTGCTAGTATGTTGGATTTTGGATGTGATGTTGAAGTTCAGACTGGTTGTCTCAGTGTTAGATTGATTCTAGACTATTGTGTTATGGGATATGCCGGAAACACCACAGTTTGAGTGGCGAGGTGCATTGGGTTATGTTCTTGTGGAGCGGTTTATCTTCTAAAGACCCAGTGGATGGCTGGGAAGGATTGTTTTCCTAATCGAGCCTTCATGATGGATGTCAGTGCATAGATTGCTATTATTGATCCAGTTCCGGCGTTAAGAGGCTTTTCGGATGCGTGTTCCAGTATGAGTTGACTCGGTTGGCTCCGAATCGTATTGTCGAGGGATAGGTTGACTCGACCGTGGCTGAGCTTATCAGCTATCTGGAGAGATCTATGAATTGTTTTCTGCATTGCGAGACATTATGATTAACGGACTATGGGCATATATGGTGCGGTGCTATCGGGATTCATAGTGGAAGTTGAGAGGAAAACCTCAGTTGCGCTTGAGTTTGTAGCTTATAATGCTATATGAAGATATTGTATGCACTCACTATGCTTACGACCGGTGCTCGGTATTTTGTTGTAATGAGCAAATTTGGCTCGATGTGCATCTCCTTATGTGAAATATATATATGGATCGGGTGGCACGCCACCATGAGTATGTGTGGACCGGATGGCACGCCGCCATGGGTATGTTATCTGGATCGGGTTGCACGCCGCAACAGTGTAATGTCGAGAATTGTGTTCCATATGCTATTTGTATTCCTTGCTTCCTGGTTTTTGAGAAAAGTCTGTATTGGATGTTACTCAGCGAATGGCGCATTGGTTGTGTTCTTTCGAGATTGTATGGTGTATATTACTTGCTTCACCAGGGGTATAATGATTTGTTTGGGTTCTAGATGTCAGTCGTGCGTGGTTGTCAATTTTGAGTATAGCGGCATCAGGTGCTTCATGTGTAACAGTGTTTGGTTAAGATTGCGTATTATAGCGAGGCTACGTGGAGATTAGACCCTTCGGGGTAGATTCAGGTATTCTATTTCTATGATGTGGGATGGGGTCCCAGCCTTGTGTTGTGATGGTACTGATGAATTTGAGTTACAGCTCTTTTGTTTGAGTCATTCGTCATAATTTGAGTATGTTCAGACCGCCCTTCATTGGTGCGTGGATTATGAAAGTTGTGGCTTAGGCCTTTGATGAGGTGTCATATCACCAGAGTGGTGTGTTGGATTCGAGGTGATCGTGGGAGTCATTAATGAATACGAACAGATTTGATTACAGCTTGTTGGAAGAATAATATCGAGGTTCGGTTCGGAAATCTGTTGTGGTATTGTTCAAAAGGGAAGTGGCTTCAAGTAAGGTTGATATGAGGAAAGGTTGCGGTTTATCGTGTGTTTTAATTATCGTTGGCAGTATATGAAAGTGTTGGAATAAGACTTTAGCTAATAAGAGGTTCCTATCGGTAATTGAGTATTGTGGGCAACTGCTGTGAATAGAGATTATCATTTCGAGTGTTGGATTATGTGGTATGTCGTATGATTTCACCTGAGGTTGCAGGTATGGGTTATTACAGCTGGTTCGGGATTATTCAAAGTATAGGTGTGAGGTTTTGATCGTATTGATGGTTTCAGAGGTGAAAAGGTAGTTCTATGATTTATGAGCTAGACTAAACTAGGTAATTTCAGCTATGTTGTGCTAGCGGACCTATATGAGTTAGGGTGACGTGGGATCACCTCGGGTATATGCTTGGTAAGGTCATTTAACTGTTGGTTGGCTTCTAGGACAACTCTGGGTACGCTCGAGGACGAGCGTTTGTTTAAGTTGGGGAGGATGTGACGACCCGACCCGTCGTCTCATGTGTTATTGCTCTGTTTCCCCCATTTCATGCTCATTCATGTTTCGTTATCGGTATGTGGTGTGTTAGAGTTGATTTGGATTGATTTTGATAAGAAATGAGACACTTAGTCTCTCTAAGGAAAGATTAAGTTAGAAAAGTCAACCGAATGTTGACTATTGAGTTAGAGGACTCGGATGTGAATTCCGATAGTTCTGTTAGCTCCGATAGGTGATTTGTGACTTGGGAGTACGATTGGAATTGAATTTGCAGGTCCGGAGTACAATTAGGCTTGAATTGGCGAAGTTGGAATTTTGGCGAATTCTGGTTGATAGGTGGGATTTTGATCCGAGGGTCGAAATGGAATTCCGAGAGTTGTAGTAGCCCCGTTAGATGTTTTGGATATGTGTGCAAAATTTTAGGTCATTCGGATGTCGTTTGGTTGGGATTTTGATCGAATGCGCATTTCGGAAGTTTTGAAGAAACTTAGACTTGAAACTGATGTGAATTGATGGTTTTAGCATTGTTTGATGTGTTTTGATGCTTGGAATAAGTTTGAATGATGTTATGGGACATGTTGGTGCTTTTGGTTGAGGTCCAGGGGGCCTCGGGGTGAATCTGGGTAGTTAAACGGAAGATTTTTGGAGTTGTTGCATGATCTAGGACTACTGGTATCTGGTATTTCCGCATCTGCGGAAAGGGGACCGTAGAAGCGGTTCCGTAGATGCGGTGGGGAGGTTGCAGAAGCGGTTCATGAGGGGCTTGGCAACTTCCGCAGAAGCGGAAGTCAATCCTCAAAAGCGGACATCGCAGGAGCGGGTTGTGATCGCAGAAGCGGTCCTGAGGATTTTTTAATTAGACTGCAGAAACGGTCCTTTTGCGTAGAAGCGGGAGCCGCAGATGCGGTATCCCAACCGCAGAAGCAAATTTTTGGAGGTTTAATGAAGACCGCAAAAGCGGAAATCTGGCCGCAGAAGCGGTCCCGCATAAGCGAAAGCGGGACCGTAGAAGCGAAAAATCGTTTTGACAGAAGGGTTTATATCATTAATTCATCCGCGAGCTTATGTTATTTTTCCTCCATTGTTGAGCGATTTTGGGAGCTTTGAGCGAGAATTTTTGAGGGTTTTGACTGAGAACCGAATGGAGGAAAGTTCCTTGGCCTAATTATTCAAGTTTATGGTAGAATCTACATGGAAATTGGTTGAAATTCATTAAAAAGGGGTAAAGCTAAGGCTTGAGTTTTAATATTTCAAATTGGGGTTTGATAGCTCATTTGGGCTCGGATTTGGGAGTTCTTGGTATGTATGGAATCGTGGCGAGACGAGGAATTCGAAAATGTATGTTTGTAATTTTTCGAGAAGCGGGCCCGTGGCTCGAGTTTTGCTGATTCGAGATTTTTGCTATTTCTCGATTTCTTTCGATTGGGTATTGTTCCCTTGACATATTGTAATGTATTCGCTCTGATTTTGGTTAGATTCTACGCGCGTGGAGGCCAATTTGAGGGGCAAAGGCGTCGCGGGCTAGAGATTTCACTGGTTCGAGGTGAGTAATACTTGTAAATGATATCCTGAGGGTTTGAAACCCTGGATTTGCACATCATAGAGATGTATTGTGGTGACTTGCACGCCAGGTATGAGCGTGGGGTAGAGCATCGTTGGGGATTGTGACTTGGTCCGTCCCGGTTGTTGACTTTACTGCATGATTGACAGAAACCTACTTGATACTATCATGATTTGGGCTGATTGCCATGTTTTGGGCTTCGTGTCGATTATGTCAGTCCTTCGGGGATTGATACTACTGTTTTAGCATATCTTGTATATCATTTGGTTTCAGTCCGAGGTTTTAAACACTGTTTTGCAACTCAGTCATACTTCTAAATTTTGAAAACTCAAATGATATTTCGGGATAAGAACTACTATTTTACAAATGCCCAAGGGGCTTATGTTGATTTCTGGACTGATTATGGGTGGCTCGGGCTGCACGCTGCAGCAGTGACTTGAAACAGTGGTAACAATGACACTGTGTGATGTGACTTGAAATATTATGGGTGGCTCGGGTTGCGCGCCACAACAGTATTATACTGATTATGGGTGGCTCGGGTTGCGCGCCGCAGCGGTTTTACATTGATATTGAGGTCGAGTTCCTGGTTGATTATACTGATATTGATATGAGGCTGAGGGCCTATATTTGATGCCACTAGATGGCTTGTTATTGCGCTTGGGCTGTAGGAGCCCCCTCCACCCCCCCTTCCCCGGAGTCTGAACACACCCCCAGTGAGCGCCGTTGACGTTAAATAAATATAGGTGGCTCGGGTTGCGCGCCGCAGTGGGTACTGGAACGTACCATCATATGCATTGCATTGCATTCACGCATTTGTTCATTAATTGTTGTTTGTGATGTTTTCTTGAGATATTCATCTGATGTGTTGGTACTATCTGATCATTGAGTGTTGGGGCCCGAGTGGCTGACCAGGGACAAGGATATTGCCCGAGGGGCGGATTTCTGTACATAGTGTCACAAATTATTTTGAAAGCATTTTATTCAGTAACCGTTGAAAAGATCATTTTCAAAAGAGGTTTAAAACTGAGCCCAGATGTTTTCCAAAGGGTCTCACGGTTTCACTATTTTTTTCTCAAAAGCGTTGTACTATTCTATATAGCATGATGGAGTGCCTTATGTGATTTCTTGCTTTCAACTATTATTTACTTTTATTACTCACTGAGTTGGAGTACTCACTTTACTCCCTACACCTCGTGTGCAAATGCAGGTACTTGACTACTCGGTAGCGGGTTTTGAGCTGTTTGAAGATTTGTTATTATGGCTGAGTCATGTGACTGCTAGCGGCTGCAACACCAGGTCTTCTCCCTTATTTTATGTTGTTCATGTTACTTTCAGACCTTGTTCCTATTTCCGGACTTGTAGTAATTTAGTGAACTCTGTAGTAGCTCAGGACTAGTGACACCCCGATGTCGGGCTGTGACGGGATGGTTCCCTGTTGTTATCGTTATTTTTTCGCGCTTTTGATTATGCTAATCATGTTTTGGTTTTATAAATGTTAAATAACTGTTAAAAGGAAGCGTTTGTTTTGTTGGCTGGCCATGTCTTCGCGAGAGGCACCATCACGACCGGGTTTGGGATTTGGGTCGTGATAGTATCATAAGAGAAAATCACAATCAAATAAACAATTGTTTAAGCA